>JAOXYA010014202.1:0-13829 GCA_028565675.1 Sorex palustris | reverse complement strand
CGAGAGTATTCAATATGCCAGACACAGTAACAACAAAGTCTCCAATGGAGACGTTACTGGGCCCGCTCGAGCAAAAACAAAAACAAAAAAGAAAAAAAGGGAAAGTTTAATTGGCACAGCTGGCAGGTCAGAAGAACATGAAGTTGCATCTTCAAAGCAATCGCCTGAGAGGTGAGGCATGTTTTTTAAGGGGCAGCTTTCAGACCAGTGGCCTACAGGACAAGAGGACGAACATCTCCCAGAAGGCAGGGCTCAGGAGCCGCACTGGCTTCTTTGCAAGTCTAAAGAAGGTAAGAGCTGGGTTTCGGTGGTGGGCTGGATGGACAAACAGCTTTAGGAGTGAGCTCTGAACACAGCCAGGTGTGGAAGGAAGAAAAGGAAGAAGGACAGAAGGAAGAAAGAAAGGCAGGCAGGCTGACTGACCACTAAATATAAAGAATAAAATTTAGGTATGATAGTAATAGTATTATGATTGTATTAGCTTCATAAATTGAATATACAGAGAAAATTGTCTAGAATTCCTTTCAAAATAATATTTAGGGGGAAAGTGGTAGAAATAGCTAAAATAGTTGGCCATATGTAAATTATGAAAGTAATTATTGATGATGGTAACATGGATTACATTTTAAAATTATTTTTTGGATGTTTGATCTAGTGCCTCCTTTTAAGCCACAGTGCAGACTGCAGCAAGACTTTGACTAATTTTGCTTGTGTGGTCTCATGACCTTCTCAAGTAATTGGGAAGAATATGAATAATAGTAAGACATTTGTACCCCCCCACAGCAATGTGATATTTATTTAGGCATAACTTCTATGATAATGGTGCTTCTAACTAAAGCATCTCAAGTATATTCAATATTCTATGAAACACATAAATTAGTAATGCTAGAAATTAAACACTTTAATTTGAATGTAATTTTCAAACTGGAGTCCTAAATCTTCATTAAAATGATTAGGCTTAGAGCATCATGAAGAGTAACGATAGAAATAGATTAGGAAATATTAAGAATCTATGAGCCTCTAAGGATGCCTTAGAAAAGAAATTGGGGTGGGGGGGTTATACAACTCTGAGTCTCTGCAAAAAAGTAAATGTGCAAATAAATGCTGAAAGAATAATAAAGTCCTTTAATTTCTTATCCTCACTCTTCACTAATCCTCAGTGACCACTGTTACAAATAGTTAAAGCAGATGTTTCACGGAAGCTCAAATCCCATGGTGAAAGACGCTTGGAGAATAGGACATAAACAAGATCTCAAACTTTTACTTCAGAGATTATTTATGAATTAAAATAGGAAAATTTTTACAATGGAAGGTAATCAGTCATTAGCCAAGTGATCACATAACACCAGTGACAGGGATAATGAGAAATATGTCTTACCATCTCTTCTAAACTTCTTGCCAAAAGTGTTGATTGTGAATATATTCATGGGGAAGTAAGATACATTGGCAATTGGTGAATCTACATGAAGGTTGTATGGAGTATTCTTTACATTGTTTTTTCAGTTGTTTGAAGCTTTTCAAAATAAAGAATGAAAAAAAGTTTTGCAAGATTTCTATATAATGCAGGAAATGAAAAGAAGGGTTGATGTCTGAATTAAAATAAATTCATCTCTCAAAAGTGAATGAGCTTGGCAAAGCTGAAGCTAAAGCCATATCCTCTCTGTGACCTCTGTTTCATCAGAGATGAACAATATAGTTTTTTCCTGTCTACATTAAGTCAAAACAAAGTACAACTGACAAAGCACGTTTACTGGCTCCAGAAATGAATGATCTTGAAGACAAACTCTAAACATTTTCAAATATTTTAAAAGAAAAAAATTTAAGCCCATTTTTATTTTATCCCTGAGCACAGCTGGGTGTGATCCAAAAATCAAAGGGGGAAAATGGGAATTAGCCTGTATTTTTCATCTTGTACAGTGGCTAAACTGCAGTGTGAGTCCACGGAAAGGCCCACTCTATGGTGCATCAAATAGGCTTTTTTATTTTGGTCAAGCCCCACACATTTCCCATCAACAGAATCTATAACTTGTTACTCACTGAAGACTCCTTAGAATGAAAACCACACCATTCCTTAAATCTATCCGTATCTTTTTCTCCACTTCCCTCCACCCAACTGAGTGTGTGATGAGCGCGTACACAGCTGGGTGCTTGCATACTTGGTGCTCACTGGGGTTTGCTCTTTCAACTGCAGTGCTTGTATACTCTTGGCTGTGGTGAGCCATGTGAGTGTGGTGATGGAGGTGCCAAGTGGCAGCACTTTTGGGATGGCATTCAGCACAGGGTTGATGATGCTGGGATCAAACTTAAGGACTCAAGGCTGCAAGGCAGGCACTTTTATCACTGATATCACTGAGTTAACCCTCGGCCCATTTATAGCTTTCATTTTATTTTTTAGAGCCTTCATTTTAAATTTTATCATTTAGTTAAAAAAATTTTAGGGCCAAGAAAAGTACAGTAAGATGCTTGCCTTGTACATGGCTGATTAAGAATTGGTCCCCAGCACCACATATGGTCCCCTGTGTGCCACCAGGAGTGATCCCTGAGCACAGTGCCAAGAGTAACCCCTGAGCACAGTGTGACCCAAAAAACAAAAACTAATTTTAATCAGGCACAAACCTCTTAAGTACCTAATAAATCAAAAATTACTATTTTACCAGGAAAAAGAAGACAAAACACATGTTGATTCTTGAAAAAAGTCACTCTTGATAATGCCCACTTGAAAAAAAAACTGAAGAGTTTGGGAGGGAGGCAAATATCTTAGAGGTGCATTCAACGCTGAAGGAACACAAGTAATTCCCCAAACCCAAGCAAATACTAAATTGTTGAGATTCTAAACCTTAGTAAACTTTTCAGCACTGAGGTATACCAAGATTAACTGATGCTGATGAATGTTACCAGGTCAAAAGCATGCAAAAGCAAGCAAGAACATAAGTCAAAGATTTTAAATCCTAGAGAACCTGTGAAAGATACACTTCTTTCTGAGCTCTGCCCAGACTTGCACTAAAGAAATTTGAGCTTCAGACCCTACAAATTTTCTTTACGTATGTGTATATGTATACATATATATAAACATATACATATATGCATGTTTATATATGTATATTCAGGGATAAGAATGACTGGTGGAAGTACCCAGAAAAGGCAAAAGGAAAAAGAGAAGCAAAAGACCTTCAGGAAGTACACCCTTACTGCATTTAAAGCATCAGCATTGCCATTTAATACTCGATAGTACCCTCTACTGGTCAGGAACAGCAACTAGAACTACTAGAACAATTATACAAATTATCTTGGATCTTATATATCTTGTATCTTATATATATCTTATATCTTATACAAATTATATCTTATACAAATCATCTTAATAGTTCGTGGAATACATCAGGGGTAGCTTGCCAGGCTTTGCCATGCAAGTGAGATACTCTTGGTAGCTTGCCAGGCTCTCCAAGAGTGGCGGAGGAATTGAACTCGGGTTGGCCAATGTTGGCTGTGTGCAAGGCAAACGCCCTACCCCCTGTGCTATGGCTCCAGCTCAGACAACATGGCCGACCTGAGTTCAATTCCTCCGCCCCTCTCAGAGAGCCTGGCAAGCTACCGAGAGTATCTCGCCTGCACAGCAAAGCCTGGAAAGCTACTCGTGACGTATTCGATATGCCAAACACAGTAACAATTGTCACAGTGGAGACGTCACTGGGCTCGCTCGAGCAAATCAATGAACAACAGGAGGACAGTGACAGTGGCAGTGACAGATGTACCAAAGTTTCTTCAAGCAGTCATCTGTTCTCGGGCACTCATTTTTCCCCCAGATTTTGGCTATTATAAACAGTGCTGCAATGAACATATAAGTTTGAATGTCATTTTTACTATACATTTTTGCATCTCTGGAATATATTCCCAGAAGTGGTATTGCTGGGTCGAATGGGAGCTCAATTTCTAATTTTTTGAGAAGCACCCATACTGTTTTCCAAAAGGGCTGAACCAGTCGGCATTCCCACCAGCAGTGAAAAAGAGTCCCTTTCTCTCCACATCCATGCCAGCACCTGTTGCTTTTGTTCTTTAGGATGTGAAGTCCCAGGGTTTAAAAAATATATATATTAACTTTAAAGCACAATGCTCAGGAATCCCCTGGGCCTCTTCTTTGTGATTCTTGACCAATCCTGCGGGCGGTTTGATGTGAGGCCCCGGGTGTGGTGTTGTTTGTGTCCAGCTGTGCTGGGGTTATCTAGGCCACCCCAGTGGTGCTCAAAGGCCACACCTGGGGGTTCTCAGGGTCTCCAGGGCTGTCCCTGGCAGTGTTCAGGGACTGAGTGGTCCTGGGGATTGAACTGGAGTTGGCCACATGTGAGGCACATGCCTTAACCCTGGGCTATCTCTCAGCCTGGGCTTGCTTTAGTTTTTCCCCGGGCCTCATGTATTCATGGCAAGTACTGTGCTGTTGGGCTGTGTCCCTGAGCTGGGACCCTGATTTTGTGGTTCTTTGGGGTTGGTGTCCTGGGGCACAGAGCGGGTCAAAGAGAGGGTGGGTGATGTGTGTCACAGAAAACGCAGCCAATATAATGGTCTCCGTTCCCCAGATACTTCTCTGTACTAGCCTTGCCTACTCATTCTCAAGTCCTAGGTGTCTTTCCAAATGTTGGCACAGGGAGACATATTTTGTTCTCTTCATGCTGTAGAACAACCCTCTGTGGGACAAAGTCTAATGGGAGTTTCTAGCAACTTACTGCCGGACACCTGCACTGATTTCAGTTTTTCTTCATCAAAAACCATACAGTGTCATTCGTGCCTCAGGGAACTTTCTGGAGAAGAGCTGTCTAGACCTTTCAGACCCAAGCCCATTTCTTCCAAACATAGAGTGGGAGCCGGCAGTGTAGGTTAATGAGGGTGTTGGGGGCAGCTGATTTTCCATGGAGAATCTTGGCTGTTTTTCCAGGACAGGTTCTTCCCAGCTTGTAGACGGGGCAGTAGTGGACGCGTTGGGAGTGGACAGAGAGAGAGGTCAGTAGGGCTGCTGGAGAGTGAGGGGTGGGGGGAGGGGAGCAGCGTGTAGTGGGGACACAACCCCGCCCTCCCGCTGACACCAGGTGACCCAGCTTACGCTGTTTCTGGAGACCGAGTTTCAGGGAGGGGTGGGGCAGGCTTGGGCCTGCTGAAGGTTTGAGCCCTCACTGGGGTGGGGGCTGACTCTTGGGGTGCGAGGGCGGAGCGGGGCTGCGAGCTGGGTTCTTTCTTGGCTTTGGGATAAGCTCCCCGGGAGGTGGGGTTCACACAGCTGCAGAAGTCAAGTCCCTGTTCTGCAAGATGGAAACTGGTTCCCTCCACCTCACGGGCCAGCCCTGGGATTTCGGCAGAACATTCAGGGTTGGCTGCAGTCAGCTCCCTGCTGCGAGGGGTGACCTTTCCCAGGAGCTGGGCGGGCTTTCTTGCTTGGCCCTGCAGGTTATTTGATCTGCGATGAGTCACCGGCCCTCACCTCTCTCACCTATCCTGCCCTTGGCGGGTTCCCACCAAGATGTGCCAGGGCCTGGCTGGGCCCCCTCAGAGGCCTGCACGTCCCACTCTGGTCCCTGTTACAGCCAAGGGGAGCTGAGGAGGTGGGACCATGAGTCAGGTCCTTCCACTGCTCTACTCCACGCACTAGAGAGCTGTACCATCCTGGGTGAAGCTGTTGGCATTTTGTTGGGGGCCAGCGAGGTCTCCCTCTGGGGGTCCAGTGGGGCCCAAAGGCCTGTCTCTGGAAGGCACTACCAGACTCCTGCTTCATGTGGGGGCAAAGAGGCCCCTCAAATCCAGGTGTTCATGGGATGAAATAGAACAGCTCATCTATAATTCTGTTATCTATGGATCTAATCTATCTTCTAGTTATCAATTATCTACATATATATATATATACACACACAATCTAGCTATCAGTGATCTAATTCAATCCATCCACCTATCTCTGTATCTACCATTCATCCATCTCTATATCCTTCCACTTCCATATTATCTACCCTCTAGCTGTTACCACTCTATGTCTATAATCCAGCTACCAATGATCTATATTTATCACATGTTGATAATCCATCCATCCATCTATTCATCCATCATCAGTCCATCCATTCACCCACCCATCTATTCATCCATCCATCCATTTCTATCTCTATAATTTAATCAATCATCTATCTCACTAACTTGCCTTTCATCGAACCATCCCTCTGTGTATCAACCAATATCTAAATTTCTTTTATTCCCATTTTGGGACCACAACCGCTGGTGCTTGGTGGCCCTCGCCCTACCAGGGATCAAGCCTGGGGCTCTCCCCTGCAAAGTGTGTGCTCTGGTCCTTCCAGTCATCCCCCGGGCCTGGGTTTTGTTCTTTACTTTAAATCTTGCTTGACCCCCAGGACTGTGCCGCTCCCAGGACTCAGAAGCCAGACTTGATTGTGAAGTGAGCTGAACCAGGGCGACCAGCTGCGTCTCTGGGATTCCGCAGAAATCCCTGGAATTAACTTTGGGGGCCAAGTGAGAAGATAAGCCACCAACAGTGTTGACAGGAGGTGACGTAGGTTAGGAAAGTCAGCTGCTGCGACACAGGCTCCCAGCCTGGTCTTCTGGGAGATGCTCAGGGGAGCTTGCTAGTACCAAGGGTCTCTACGAGCACCCTGACTTAAAGTGGGCCTTGCTGCCTGCCCACCTCTGGAGCCAGGCCTGAGGATGGTCATCTGGAACCTCCCTGCCCCCTCCCCCGATATTTGCTCTCATCTCCCTAGGAAGCCTTTTCTAGTCTGGGGGTGCGCCAGGTGCTCTGGTGGTCCGGCTGTGACATAAAACCAGAGGCTGAGGGTCTCTCCACCCTTTTGATTGGGTCTGTTGCACTGCAAATGCTGGAGAGGACTTTGTGAGCCCCGTTACAGCCCTTTTCCGGGGCCACAGGAGTCAAGCAAGGGAGACTGAAAGCAGAAGTTTATGTTTCCAGAACTTTCCACCACAAGTGCCTGGCTTGGAAGGAATTTCCTCTGCAGCAGCGTGGGAAGCTGGGTGGGTACAGGGATGTGGACCCCTGCTCCCAGGAAAAGGCCTGAGGGGTGAGGGTGGTGTAGGTCTGGGGCTCACAGGTGTTAGCGGATTGCCAGGACTTTCTCTGCAGCTACCACCAAACAGCCTCTGGGTGGGAAGGGCTCTGGGGGACATCCTTCCCGTGGGTCTGTGCCCTGGAGAAAGGGGCCCAAGTCCCAAGGCAATGGGTGTGTTTTCAGAGCTTGGGCAGGTGGCGAGGGATGCTCTGTCCCCTGCTGCTCTCTTTCTTGCCAATTGTGACCAATGACGGTGGCGCCAGGCCCTGGCACATCTTGGTGGGAACCTGCCAAGGGCAGGACAGGTGAGAGAGGTGATCACTGGCATCCCATACAGTTCCCTAAGTACCACCAGATAGATGGATGGATGGATTATCAACATGTGATAAATATAGATCATTGGTAGCTGGATTGTCAGACCACCTGCGGTGGTCACCTGTCCCCCATCCCTCTTGTCCATCTTGGGTCACCTGTACTATCTATTTCCTCACTTGCCAACAAGATTTGCTCTCTGCTTTCTCCCTGCCTCATCGCCACTCTTCCCCACACCCTCCTGGCTGGTTCCCTCCAAGTTCTCTAAGTTGGATCTCTGCCACTGGGGTGTCACCTTGTACATCCCCTTCTGCCCATCAACCTCCCCACTGGTTCAAAGCGTCCACACTCTGGGGTCAGAGCGATAGAACTGCAGATGGGGCACTTGCCTCACATACGGCCGGCCCAGGTTTGATCCCTGGCATCCCTGGGTACCACCAGGACTGATCCCTAAGCATAGAGTGGGAATAAGCCCTGAGCAGTGCTTGGTGTGGCCCCCAAACAAAGAAACACCCCCCCAAAAAAAAACCCAGAAAAGAAGCAAACAAAAAAAAATCTCCAAATATCCATGCTCTGAACCTCGGGGTCCTTGGGGGCTGGAATTATGGTGACACTCTCTGATTGCTTTCCCTCTAAATGCCCTGGGAGGGCTTTTCTTGATGGGTTCAGCATTCCAGGATATATGACTAGAGAACATGCCTCTGCAGTCAGGGCTGGGCAGGGAGAGGCAATGGCTAGGCAAGTCCCCAAGGCCTGAGAAGGACATAGGGTCACACCCCAGATCAGGAGACAGTGGGAGAGGCTGCCTCCTTGGGCCTCTGGTTCAGCCTGAGGTTCATTCCAAGATTAGGGTTGCAGACAATAGTCCCTCCCTGAAACCCATTCTCAGGAGCAGACCCAAAGAATGACCTTTAACACTGTACATCAGGGCCCAAAAGATAGTTCAGTGGGCTAAGCACATACTCAGCATGCAAGAGACCTGGGGTCACTCCCCAGTACTGCCTGATTTCCCAAGCATCTCTGGGGAAAGCCTAAGCCAGGAGTGACCCCACGAGGTGTGATCTAACAAACAAACAAACAATGTGCAAACCAGGGCCAGGGAGGAAGCTCAAAGGGGTTGGGATGCATGTCTTGCATGTGTCAGACCCTGAGTACAATCTCAGCTCTGCAAAGTGCCCTCAACACCACTGGGCATGGCCTGGAAGGCTCCCACCCCTAAAACAGTGGGTATGGACCCTAGAGGAACATTTTTTAAAAAAGCAAATCAGATGGTGTCTCTCTCCTTGAATTCTCATCAGACTCAGGGTAAAACCCACAACTTGTCAGACCACCTGCGGTGGTCACCTGTCCCCCATCCCTCTTGTCCATCTTGGGTCACCTGTACTATCTATTTCCTCACTGGCCAACAGGATTTGCTCTCTGCTTTCTCCCTGCCTCATCGCCACTCTTCCCTGCACCCTTCTGGCTGGTTCCCTCCAAGGTCTCTAAGTTGGACCTCTGCCACTGGGGTGTCACCTTGTACATCCCCTTCTGCAGATCAGCCTCCCCAGGCCACCAGGCCTCCTTCATGGTCACTGCTGTGTCCATCTATCTGGCTCACAACAACCAGAGAGATCTGCTTATGTGTTTGCTTTTATATTCTTTTAAAAAATTATTTTTGGGGTTGGGGGGGGTCACATATAGCAGTGCTCAGGGCTTACTCCTGCTGTGCTCAGAGATCACTCCTGGCAGGGATCTGGGGACCATAAAGGGTGCTAGGGATTGAACCTGGGTCAGTTCTGTGGAAGTCAGCACCCTACCTGCTATACTGTAGCTCCATGTGTTTGTCCCCCCCCCCTCCACTTCAAACTCACCTTTGAATCCCCAAAGGGTGCTTATTACCCATTTGAGTAGATGGATGATGAATGGAACCTTTCTCCACTGCAGAAGTCTCCTGAAGAGACCAGAGTGTGACGTCTGTTTACTGTAACTGGTATGGTACTGGGGGCTGACCTCAGAAACACCACCACTTCCTGGCAAGCACTCTACTGTCTTATCTCCCCTCCCTGCCCTCAGGATGGGGAAGCAGGTTTCAGAAAGTCCCAGAAGTGTCCTAGTTAGCAGAGGTGCAAGAGTCAAAACCCAGGCCACCAGGGCCGACCCCAACCCATCATCCCCACCCTTTGCGGGACCCCCTTCCTCAAGTCCCACTTTGCTGCTCTTGTGAACCTCTCACCACCCCGATGTCCTGTCCAAGTTCTGAGCATTTCTCCCCAGGCCCCTGACCTTTGGGCCCCTTTCTGGGGTGGTACAGAGACCTCACCCTTTTTCATTTATTTTTAATTTTTGCAGTACCCAGCTAGAACCCAGGGTATCACCCACACAAATTAAATGATTTTTCAAGGTCCCATGCCTCTTGAAAATCTTTCTCTTTCCCGATGACTTGTCAGTTCAAATTAGTTGCATGGAGCTAGATATAACTTTGGGGGGAGGGTCAGAGAGATGGAACAGCGGGAAAGGTGCTTGCCTTGCATGCAGGAGGCCCGGGTTCTATCTCTGGCTCCCTGCAGCATCTTCTAGGAGGAAGAATCCCTGAGCAAGAGCCAGGAGTAAGCCCTGAGCGAGCACCACTGCTTGGTAGCACTGTAGCACTGTCCTCCCATTGTTCATTGATTTGCTCGAGTGGGCACTGGTAACATCTCACAACAAATTGTGAAACTTATTGTTATTATTTTTGGCATATTGAATATGTCATGGGGAACTTGCCAGGCTTTGCCGTGTAGGCGAGATACTCTCGATAGGTTGCTGGGCTCTCCGAGAGGGGCAGAGGAATTAAACCCAGTTGGCCATGTCGGCCATGTGCAAGGCAAACACCTTGCTGTGCTATTGCTCCAGCCCACCGCCGGGTGTGGCTTCAAAACAAAATTAAACCAAATCTCGACTACCACCATGATAAAAAAAAAAAAGACTACCAACCGACAAAACAACAATCAAACTTCTGGAGGAAAGAACAGCCAGGCTGGGGGTTGCAGGGGGGTCCCCACATGGAATAGACTCATCACACTCTTGAGGGCCAAAGCACCAAATTACAGCACTGCCTGGTCTGAGAGATCTCACCAGAGCAAGAAGGGTCTGTGACTGCCCAGGTGTGGTATATGTGGGCCAAACACCCTCACCTCCCCTTCACCGTCTGGAGAAGTGCCTTCTCTCCTTTCCTTCGGGACTGACAGCTATGCCAGTGGTCCCTAAACTTATCAGGCCTACCTTTCCCTGATAGAACAACAAACAAACAAACTCCAAAGCAACACCTAGCGCCCCTGAGTTTGAAACTGCCCATGCAGACCAAAGCCCTGAAAATCCACCTTTTTTAGAGAGTAACACAGAAAGCGCCCCTGTGGCACCCAGGCCTACTCCCACCAACCAGGGGAGTTTCCAGTGCCCCGTAGCACCCACCTTGGAACCACTGGGCTCTTAGGAACCTATGCTGTAGGACTGTTGGCAGGACATTGGACTTTAGGGGTCTCATCTATGAACTGGGGCTGAAGGCAGGGGCCAGGCTTGCGTGCACCGAGAGGGGCAACCCCCAGGTGAGTGAGACAGGGGGGCCCAACCTTTCCTGAGCCAGGCAAGCCCTTCCAGGCTTGATGCCCTCTTCAGGTCTCATTTCCACGTATAGAGGTAGGTGGACCTGGGTGACCCAAGTTCATGGTGAGGGAGGAAAGCACAAGTTGACTTCCAGTGAGTGAGTTGACGCTGACTTCTGGTGGATGAAGCCGACTTCCGGTGGGTGAGCTGACACCAACTTCCGGTGGGTAAGTTGACGCTGACTTCCGGTGGGTGCACAGACCTCTTGGGAAAGTATCAGACCTGGATCCATCTGGGGCTGGGAGGCAGCAAGGGCAGGGCTGGAGGAGCGCTTCCATGTCCCGCACATTTGTTGAGGATTTGTCAGCTGCCCCAGGCTGGCAGGCCTGCCCATGGTTGTGGGGTTCCAGCCTAGGGAGGGTGACAGATGGGCATGGCAGTTGCTGTGAAGGAGATGTGGGTGTGTTAGCCGTTCAGTGAGTGGGCCTGCCGAGGGCTGGATGCTGGGCATTGGTGTGTGTGTGTGTGTGTGTGTGTGTGTGTGTGTGTGTGTGTGTGCTGGGGTGGGACTGAGGAGGGGGTGCAGATGTCACACTATGGAGGGCAACAGCTCATGTGCCCTGCCCAGGGGAGGTGATGATCAGAAGGAATTGGGCAGTGCAGCCCAAGCTGACAGATCCCAGAGGACCAGGCTGGGGTGCTGGGCCTCAGGGCAGGGAGGGGTGATGGGGTGTGTGTGGGGACCATATGGGGCAGTGTGGTGGGCTGGGGTGGAGGCAGGCTGGAGGAGGGGGGGAGTGTGTGTGGGACAGCGGGCGTGGAAGGGCGTGGGGAGGACCACAGTGGGGACAGAGCCAGGCTTCTGTCTCTGGGTCAAGTTCTCTAGCCCCTCCAGGCAGAGTGGTGAGGGTGGGAGGTCAGGGGCTTGGTTCCCTTGCCATTAACGCTTTATGATTATTTGGTGAAGTGGATGTCGGTCGGACAGAATTGCCTGAGCCCCATCGCCCAGGCCTGGGACCAGATTTTGTCTTCCCTCGCTGTGAGCCTAGAGCCCCCTTAGCCGTTTCCGTGGGAGAGCATCAGGGGAAATGCCCCAGGGTTGCCTAGACAAGTCCTTCCTTTGGTGTTGCCTGCACCCCCTTCCCTGGGCTCCCTTCCCCTTCTCAGGCATCCCGTCCCCTCAAACTCCCTCTGCCTAGCCCTCCACTGGCCTCAGAGGCTGTGGTCTGAACCCTTTTCTGGAAGCCAGGAGGGATCAAGGGTTAGGGAACCCCAGAGCTAGTGAGGCGGGCAGTGGGGTGAACTGGCTGTGTTTCTCCAGGTCTTGGGGTGCTGGACCCCGTTTTCCTGGGAATAACTGAAGGGCTTCACTCTCTTTCACGGGGGTTTACTGCCTGCCAGAGGCCTGGGACACAGGCTTGCAGACCCTGGTGGTCCCCGTTCTCAAGGATGCTGCCTTGAGCATCCCGGAAGACAAGCTCTGCTGGGGGTCAGGATGGGGGTGGGGGGCCAAGGAAAGGACACATTGCTCCAACTCATGCCCTTTCCCCATCTGCAAAAGAGGTGTAGCCCCCACGAAGAGATGAGCAGAAGTTTCATCAAAGACAATATGCAGAGTGCCAGGAGTAATATTAAAATTGTTCTACATCTCTGTTTGGGGATTAAAATCAAAACAGCAAGGAGATATCACCTCACACCAATCAGACTGGCAAACACCCAAAAACAATAAAAAGAGACAGTATTGGTGGCAACGTGGGAAGAAATTAACTTTTATCCAGTGTTGGTGAGAATGTCAACTGGTTCAATCTTTTTTGCATGAAAAAAGAAAGCTAAGAATTAAGCTTCCATATGATTCAGCAATTGTACTCAGGGTATCTGCCCCCAAAACTTTATTCAGAAATATATTTTTGCTCATATATCCATTGCAGCTCTATTCACAATATTCAAAATATTAAAATTATTTAAGTATACAAGAACAGGTGACTGAATTGTGGAATGAATATAACTTGCAATAGAAAAGACTAAAATATGCAACTTCTTATTATGTGAATGGATCTGACATTTTGCTGAGTGAAGTAAGTGAGAAGGAGAGGGATGGATATTGAATGATTTCTCTCATATGTGGAGTATAAAGAAACATACTGTTGAACATCGAGTATCCTGTGGGGAATCGAGAGAGAGATATGTTGGGAGTGAGCGGCAGTTTTGGGGGAGGTTGTGGTGTTCACTGTATGCATTAAATCCTATTATTGAGTATTGTAAATCAGAGTGTCTATGATAAAAAAATAAACAAAAACAAAACAATGAAAGTTTTAAGTGAAATTAAATGACCCGGGAATTTCTTATACTTGAATCAACAGGAAAAATAAAAGTCAGGAAGAAGTATTAGTTCATAACTTCTACAATTTAATAAAGGATGTTGTCATTTCCTAAGTTAGGAAATGCTATAGGAGGTTTGGGTAAATAAAAAGGGAAGGTTTATTTATTTAAAAAAAATTATGCTGAATGGTAAGGACTTTTGAAATACCGAAGTGGAAACAGCTGTTAGGATACAGATTATATGATGGTCAATGAATCAGGGTATATTCTAGAAAATATATTAAAAATAAGATACATCATTGCATAAATTAGTCTATAAACCTCATAAATGTCTAATGAGTCAAAAATTCTCCCTAAATTATAGAAAAACTAATAATCAAAAGCTTAAAGACCAAGTGTTCTTAGCTGAATCATCACTTATGGCAGGCAAAGAATTGCACTCAAATAAAATACACACCTTATCTTGCTCTAAGAACAATGTTTTGCAAAATTAGTCTGCATTATAAACTCTTTTAAAGATGAAAAATATAAATCCATTTTTATTAAATTAATTCTACAAAAATAAATATGCCCCCAAATCAATTA
>JAOXYA010014166.1:0-13830 GCA_028565675.1 Sorex palustris | reverse complement strand
CCATATGGGATGCTGGGAATCGAACCCGGGTCGGGCCGCTTGCAAGGCAAACGCCCTACCCGCTGTGCTATCACTCCAGCCCCCTTAATTTTATTTTTGTATTTACTTCTTTGGCTTTTTGGGGCCACACCCAGTGGCACTCCTGATTCTTCACTTGGGAATCATTCCCGGCAGTGCTGGGGTATCATATGGGATGCCAGGGATTGAACCTGGGTTGGCTGCATACAAAGCAAATGCCCTACCTGCTGTCTTTTGCTCTGGTCCCAAGAATGTCTTTTTTAAAAAATAGGGGTGAGACCACACAGTGCTTAGGGGGCCAGGGTCACTCCCAGTTGTGCTTGGGGGCCACCAGCCCATACTGAGTCCAGGCGGGCTGTGCTTGGGACCACACTCAAATGGTGTTCCTGGGGACTGTGCAGAGAGAGGGCCCCCTGCACTCTCTCCCCGCCCCTTAGTGTGTCTGTACATTCTGCCTGACTGCACCCGTAGGGGTAGGGTGCGCTCGTGCCTTCTCGCCCCACTTCCCCCCAACACCTGGGGGCTGGTGTCCTTTTATTAAGAAAAACCTCTGCGTGGCGAGTGGAGCCCATGCATGTATGTCTTCCTGCCCTGTGGGTTCTTCCGCGCTTCACTGTTCGCACTCACGGTCACGGTGCCCGTACTGACAGCTGAGTCCTGTGTGCAAGTCTCTGGCCAGCTTCGTGCTGCCTCTGGATGTCCCCTCTTACTGTCCTTCCCTGTTCCTGCCAGGAAAGGTCCTTTTTGTTAAGATCGGTCTCTACAAAGCAACAGGTGGAAACTCTTTCCACTCACTGGTGATGGTTTCTGGCCAGAGCCTGCGGTCAGCTGCTGGGTCAGTCTCCAGCCTTTTGCTCTGCAGCCCCTGGTGGCTGGGACTCTCCTCACGGGCATCTGTGCCTGCCTGAGCTCCAGCTGCGGGATTTGCTCCTCTGGGCAGGACCGCGAGGCCCAGCACCTGGTGAATTCCCTGTCTTAGCCCTGGCCCGCCCCCTCACTCAGCCCAGCTGCCGTGGGGACCAGCCGGGCCTCTCACCGTGACTCCTGTCCCTGCAGGTGTTCCACTACCTGAGCATCACCATCCTGACCCTCTTCATGATGGAGGTTTTCTTCAAAATATTCGTCTTCCGCCTCGAGTTCTTCCACCACAAGTTTGAGATCCTGGACACCATCGTGGTGGTGGTGTCCTTTGTCCTGGACATCGTCCTCGTGTTCTGGGAGCACGAGTTTGAGGCCCTCAGTTTGCTCATCCTGCTGCGGCTGTGGCGGGTGGCACGGATCGTTAATGGTAGGTGCCCTGCATCCGGGGGTGAGGGAGGGGGGGCTGTTCCAGGACGGGGCGCCCTCCAGCCGCGCCCTCTGAGGGACCCTCAGGGAGAGGCAGGGCTGCTTGCGCATGCGTATCAGGAGGCCTTGCGCACCTGCATCGTGAAAGGGACCTGGAGGGACTGGAGAAACAGTTCAGCGGGGAGGGCACTGGCCGTGCACACAGCTGACCCGGGTTCAATACCCAGCACCCCATAATCCCCTGAGCACCTCCCAGAGTAATTCCTGAGGAACTCTGAGCATTGCCAGATGTGGCCCCCAAACAAAAGAAAAACAAAGGGAGCTGGAAAGCAGACTGATACAATGGTCCCCTCCTGGCTTGGTTCCCGTGTCTCCCGTTCCTAATCTGGGCTTTCCTTAGCATGTGTTCACAAACCCCATCACTCCTCAGGACGGGCCCGTCCCAGTGGGGTGCCAGTCAGCTTCTCCGCTCAGAAGCCACACATGCTGAGGCACGTGCCTTCTGAGGACGTGCCGCTTTCCTGGGATCACCTGTTCACCTGTTGGCCGTGAACGGCTGCTTTACCACCCTCCGTGGGAAGTCCTATCCCCAGCACAGCCCCTGCAGGAGCCAGGACAAGCTGGCTTCGCGTGGACAGAGGGTCCCTGGTTATTTAAACGTCCCCAGTGCACTGGACCGGTCAGGGTTGCTAGAATGCTGTGAACCTGCTGAGTCAGTCATTTTTGTTGGGGAAGGGGTGCTTCCGGGGGCACCCTTTCTGCCAGGAGCTTCAGTGTGACAGCTCGGTGGTGCGGTGTGGTGACAGCCTGATGCTCGGGGCCCATAAAGGCCATCCAGGCAGTACCCAAGGGACCCCAGGCTATACCTGGCAGAGTTCAAGGGGCTGCACGGTGCTGGGATTGAGCTGGGGTGGGCCACCTGTGAGGCGGGCTTCAGGCCGCTGTTTGCTCTGTCCCATCAGAAAGCTCAGGGACACACACACACACACACACACACACACACACACACGGCTGCATCCTGCGTACGAGCTCACATATTTTGATTTCCACATTCATGGCCACATGTTTGTGGTGTGCCAGTCACGCGGCATTGTGATGCCAGGGCTCTCAGTGGCAGTGCCACCGTGCCAGGGCAGTGCTGGGGACCCAGCTCGGGGTCTCGTGTGGCAGGGCAGATGCTTTGCCATCAGGCTGTGCTTGGGCCAGTGTTTCTTGGTTTTACCTTGACCGTGGCGTCCTTCTGACCTTCCTACGCCCTCTCCATTTTACCAGCAGGCCCCTAGCCTCTTGTTGTGACCCCTCAATTAACCCTCAGGGAGGCTTCAGTCCCCCTGAGAAATGTGCCTGGGCCTCTTCAGTTTATTTGGGGGGGTGGCATGAGGGGGGTTGTGCCACATCTGGAGGATTACTCCTGGCAGGCCCTGGGGACCATATGGGGTGCTGGGAATCGAACCCAGGTTGGCTGCTTGCAAGATACGCACTGTCCTACCCTCATGCTCCACGGCCACCCCTTTGGTTTTCTTAGAGAGGTGGAGAAACTGGGAGGCAGAGAGAGAGAGCACAGGAGTTAGATGTTTGCCTCGCACACAGCCGGCCCATTCCAAATCTGGCAGCGCATATGGTGCTCTGAGCACTGCCAGGAGTAAGCCCTGAGCACCACTGGGTGTGGCCCCAAAACAAACCAAAAAAAGGAGTGTGGTGAGAGGTGTGAGTTTTTTCTGCAGTGCTCCCAAGCTGACCTGGGACCCCCACATTAAGGCCTGTGCAGCACCCTTGGGTGCTATCTGGAGAGACGGTGGGCCTGTTCTTCCTGGCAGACACCCAGGCTCCCGCCCGCTGCCCCCCAGTACCAGTGAGAGGCGTGTCTCCTTGGCGGTGGGCTGTGTAATGCTCTGGGGTCTCTCTGGGCCTTTAGGCCCTGTAGCACACTCATTTGGGTCTTGTGCTCCTAGTAAAGTGCTCATGCTGATTATTTCATTCATCGGACAGGAAAAGGCGCTGTCCTGCAGCTTATGACTGAGGTAGATAAACTAGTGATTATAACTCTCTTTTGAACTCATCACCCCACTGTGAAACTTCCATTTCTTAACCCCCTCCACCAAAAAAAAAACAAAAAAACAAAAAAACAACAGAAGTGTAAGACTTGTTCATTTCCTTTGTCTCAGCGTGGCAGGGCTGGGGAGGCTGGTCGATGGCTGTTACCGTGCCACTGTCAAACTTTTTTGTTTGTTTTGCTTTCTGGACCACACCCGGCGATGCTCAGGGATTCTTCTTGGCTCTGCACTCAGGAATTACTCCTGGCGGTGCTGGGAGACCATATGGGATGCCTGGGATGGAACCTGGGTCAGCTGTGTGCAAGGCCAACGCCCCACCCGGGTGTATTATGTGCGGGGCGTATTATGTGTGCTATCGCTCTGGCCCCACCACTGTCAAACTTAATATGCGACTCGGACGGGCTGGGCCGCCCAAAACCACAGCAGCCAGCCACGAAGGCACGCATGCATGTAGATGCCAGGGGCCCCCCCGCGCTAACGCCTTCTTGGGGAGGGACAGGCAGCTCTGGGCAGCATGAGCATTTGGGGGCCATCCGGTGAGGCCCAGACCCCAGTCCTTCGTCTGTCGAGGTCTCCTTTTGGCCTGACACTGTGAGGTTGCAGCTGCGGTAGAAGGAAGGGTACCAGCCCACTCCGAGCGCCCCGTCGGCCCGTGTGCAATTGCGTACAGAGCTGCCAAACAGCGGTGCTGGGAGGAACGAGGGTGGCAGGCAGGGGCTGCGCACATGGCAGGTAAGGGATCTTTTTATTTTTTGGTTTGGGGTCACACCTGGCAGTGCTCAGGGGTGACTTCTGATTCTGCACTCTGGAATCTGCTTGGGGGACGACACAGGATACCGGGTCAGCAGCTTGCCAGACAAGCGCCCTGCCCACCGTCCTGTCTCTCCAGCCCCAAGGACCATCTCGGGGCTTTCCCAGCCCGAGCAGCCAGAGAAGTGTTTGGCTTATCGAGGCCATGACCTTCCACACCAGATGCCTTGGGCGATGGCTCTTCGAACATCTGACGGGAAGGCAGGTTCTCTTTCCAGAGCTGAGACCCATGCCTCTTTTCCAGGGATAATCATCTCGGTTAAGACGCGCTCAGAACGGCAACTGCTCCGGTTAAGGCAGCTGAATGCGCAGCTGGCGGCCAAGATTCAACACCTCGAGTTCAGCTGCACAGAGAAGGTAATCAGAGTCCTGGGGGATGCCCATCGGTCACCAGGCCTGGCGCCCCTGGTCCTTTCAGTCAGGGCCCAGGGGTCACCTCCTTCCCAAGCGTCTCACCAGGCCCCAGGAGACCCCAAGTCTCATGGCCACGGCTCACAGTTTGGGCCTTCCTCTACTCTTGTACCAACAGGAGCAAGAAATTGAGCGGCTGAACCAGTTGCTGAAACAGCATGGGCTGTTGGGCGACGTGAGCTAGGCACCCGGCCTCCTGGCGTGGCTCCTGCGGGAAGGCCCGAGCTCCTCTCTGGCTGGGAGAGTTCCCCGTTCCGCACCCGAAACCCTGCGTCTCGTTCAACACTTGACTCTTGCTTCAAGCCGAACAAAGCTGGCCGGTGACTTAGCCGCGACTCTGAGCTCGTCTCACCAACTGCTTCTCGAACTTTCAGGCCTTGTTCCTGGAAAGGAGAGAGAAAGGACCACTCCCTTGGCCTCCAGCCCACTGTGGACACCTTGATCCTGCCCTGCTCGCCTCCCCAAGGCTGGGGTTCCCAGCTGGGGCCCCTCCTCTCCCTCTTGGCATCCTCCAGCTTCTAGCTGGCTCCACCCAGTTCTGCCCCCTGACAACATTTTTCTCAATTACCGTCCAATTAACATATAAATAAGCCCTCTCCTTCCCAGGGGCCCTCCTACTAGATTCTTCCCAGCTTCAGCTGCTCTGCGGGTCCCTGGCCAGCCTCCCGTGGGAGAGCCAGCTAGCTTCAGCGCCTGGCAGAGACGCGGCAATTAGCCCAGACTCCACTATAATTAACGTGGCATTTGGGGAAAGAGCCCTCAGGAGGTCTCGTGTGCGCACGATTTCCTACCATAGTTGCTATTTTTATATGCAAGCAAGACCTGAAAAGGAAAGAAAACCTGAACTACAAACAATGACTGTTTTTTTTTTTTTTAAATAACTCACATCAAGGAGGCGATGGATAAACGGGATAAACCCGCAGAGCCTGCACCAGTTCAGG
This sequence comes from Sorex palustris, assembly GCA_028565675.1. Lineage (NCBI taxonomy): Eukaryota > Metazoa > Chordata > Mammalia > Eulipotyphla > Soricidae > Sorex > Sorex palustris. The sequence goes on along the minus strand of JAOXYA010014166.1, from coordinate 8,309 downwards.
GCTGTTCTCAGCCTTCTCAAAGGCGCCACCTGGTTTCCACTTCGGTGGAGAGTAGCAGAATCAACAAAGATGCCCCAGACCATAAAAAGTCAAACCCAATAGAATAAAATTTCCAAAAGGTAAAAAGGAGGGAATGCGTGGCGCGAGGAGGCCGTCTGCTTTGGGGGCAGCCTCTCTGGGGGGCCTCGGGGCCTGTACACCGTTGAGGGGTGGGGGGCTTACATCAGACAAACGGGAAGAAGAAGTCAAAAGGCAGCTTGGCGTTGATGGTGGGCCGAGCCCGGTAGCCCGCCTCTGCCGGGGCCGACACGTCCACAAAGGTGACCGCCGTGGAAATAAGAATTGTCCTCTCAGCGCCTGGGCTGGTCTGAAAGAAGAAGCCGAATCAGCAGCCTCGCCTGTCTGTCAGCAGAAACGAGCCACCTTCTCCCAGACAGCCAGTCACCCTGCCGACCCAATGGCCATGTGACACTCATTCAGCCACTAACAGGGCTAAGAGATATGATTATTTTTTCAAAAATACAAGTTTTACTCAGGTGGTTCTAATCAATCAATACATCAGTAGCAACCTCACCTCAGTTTTCACGTGTGAATTTTAAGATCAAATCCAAGTAAGACTCGTGTGAAAGGAACCACTATCAGTAAAGTTTCTGTTCTCTAGAAGAGGACTGCTATTTCCATTTTAATCTTTATCACAAATAAACCTCACCTATCACACTTGAGTGTTACCTGGACTTATTTTTCCTTTGCTGGGGTTCGGGGCCACACCCACCAGCAGTGCTCGGGGCTTGGGTGGCTCCTGGGAGTAAAGCCAAGGATTGAACTTGGGGCTCTAGGCTTACCTTGAGCACGGATGAGATCAAGGTCGCAGTCACGTTTACTATCTTGGCCTGTGGGTTCAGTAAGGAGCCGTATTTAGTCCATTTCACTTCCAGAACCAAAGCCACTGGGAGCTGGCAGGAGTCCTGCAGAGCAAATCGCCATTCATCAGCTTGAAAGTTATGCAATCTCAAGTCAAATTTAATTGGCACTTCAGAGTTTTAATTACAAAAATGTTTCACATATTACAAAATGTCCTGAACAAGAGAATGAATAGAGGTTGGGGTAAACACAGCTTAGACAGCGAGGATTTTAAAACACTGAATGCTCCAAATACTTGAAGAGTCCAGCCGAGTCTCCCCGGCCTCCTGTCGAAGGCCCAGCACTACCTAGCTCTTGGGGTCACCCAGTGCCTGGCTGTGGCGCCTTCAGGGCCTTCACTGCTCTGTCCATCTACATCTACCCCTAGATCCTTTGGCGGGTAACTGGCACTGGGCAAGGAGGAGGGTGAGCGTGGTTGGCACCCACAGAAATTAAACCTGTTCATCTCATTCAAATGTGCTTAGAGAAAAGCCAAGTACTTCCTTTTCGGTGACCTGACAGCTTCGGCTGGCAGTCGAGAGGACACAGGAGTACAGTGGAGCCCTTGGCTTGTCAGCTCCTGTCCGTGGCGCTGAGGAAGCTGTTTGGCCAGCCAGGACAGGGGGCAGGGGGTCCTCCAGCCGAGCTTTCCTCCCGCCTGCATCTCTGCAGGGGCCAGAGGAAACCGCTAAGGCTCTGCCACAGGTAGGAGTATCCCACTCACATTACTCTACTCTTGTGTACGTTTCAGGTTTTGCCCTAACAAGTGTTTTAAAACCCATCTTTTGGAAATAGGCGAAGCCAGCAGTCTGCTAAATTTGGTGCCGGCCCCAGAGGCCCTGCTGGCTGGGAGCTGTGTGGGTGGAAACTTGCAGCTACTACAGCAGAAGGCCCACGCTCAGACGCCCTGTGCCGGTGCCTACCTGGGATTCCCGGAGGGTGGGCACCCACCCCACCCCAGGCCTCTGAGCATCCACACGGCCACCTCTGCTAGTCTCCGGTTCTCCAGGGAGTAATAACCAGGTGTCTTCCCCCATCTCCAGTTCTCTCAGCTGAGGCGGCAGAGCTGAGCAGCAGGAACTGAGTCATAACGGGGGTCTGCGGGGCTCAGTGGCGAGGACGGCTGGGCGCTGGGGAGCTAGTGCTCACCCCATTGTCCTGGTGTCTATATGTGGCACATAGACAATGAGGCCTGAGGAAACGGTGGTGGCAGAGGAGTTGGGGTCACAGGAGATGAGCGCACGCCTCCGAGGGCTGGCTCACACTCTGCCCCGAAGACAAAAGGCCAAGGTGGGCCTCGGGGTACGTGGCTCGGGGCTGAGCCGTCAGTTCTGCTCCACTGAGGGCAACTTTGGGATAGAGGCGCTGGCGTGAGGGAACAGCCTGTGTGGGTGGCAGGAGGCTCCCTCGGGGGACAGCCTGGACGCTCAGCCGCCAGGACAGTAAGGGGAGCAGCGTGCCCGCCCCACCACCGGGCACCACGAGGAGCACCTCGCCAGCAGTCCCGGCTCAGCCCTGAGTCCCCCCGGCCATTCACAGGAAACAGTCAAACCCTGAGCCGGGGTCACCGTGGGGAGACCAGTGCTTACCTTCACGGTGGGCGCCTGAGTGACGACGTGGACGGGCACCCAGTCCAGCACATCCTGGGCTCGTGAGTTTCCGAAAGGAGCCACGTAATCCGGGAAGCTGCGGCCCCACAGCAGGCTCCGGACCTGCCGCGCCGCCAGCTGACAGGTGACTGTGCCGGCCAGCCTGGGGAGAGGACAGGGACCTCAGCCAGAGCCCACCAGCTCTTTGCCTTTCTTTTTTTGCCTTTTTGGGTCACACCCGACAATGCTCAGGGGTTCCTCCTGGCTCTGCACTCAGGAATTACTCCTGGCGGTACTTGGGGGACCATATGGGATGCTGGGGATCGAACCCGGTCGACCACATGCACGGCAAACACCCTCCCTGCTGTACTATCGTTCCAGCCCCATCCTTCCTTCTTTTCTTCCCTTTTTTCTTTTTTTTGGGCCACACCCAACGGTGCTCAGGACTTACCTCTGGCTCTGCACTCAGGAATCACTCCTGGCAGGTTCAGGGGCCCATGTGGGGTGCTGGGGATCAAACCCTGGTCAGCACTGTGCAAGGCAAACGCCCTCCCCACTGTACTACCTGTCCAGCCCAGTTTTAAACTTTGTTGTTCCCCAAACATACTGACACAGGTCTACCCTGTCCTTGTGGAAACATATTCTTTTGAGGAATTCTTGTCTCACATAAGGGTACAGGGTCACTAATTTATCACAGTGGAAGTTCAATTATTCACAAAAACCCTAAACCACAAAGTAGCATTATATGCCTCTAACGTAGAGATTCGGAGGTAAATTTCCCCATAGTCAGATGCAAGAATTGAAAATGATTGCCTCTTGAGAGGGGAAATGAAGGTAGGAACTGGACCAGTGGATGTTTCTACTAAGTCCTACATAGCTACTTGATTTTTTACATTTTGGTACATGATTGATAATATAAAGGTTGACTTTTGAGTTGCATTCACGTTTCCTTTCCTGGTTTGTCACGCTGTGGATATTAAAATTCAGACACGGTGGTGCTGGAGAGACGTTGCACAGGCAGGTCAGTAGGCAAAGAGACCCCTGCCGTGTTCAGCCAAGGCGGGTGCCAGCCCCTCACCCCAAAACCCATTCAGAGTGATCCCTGAGCACAGAGCCAGGAGTAAGTTCTGACTAATGCCTGGTGTGACCCAAACACTGAAAAAAAGAAATTGAGACACAAAGGAATGACTTTCAAGGGAGATATTTTTGCAGTGAATCCAAGTGTTATGCAACCTTAAAAACCAAAGTTTTAAGATTTTCACTCTGCAGTATTTGACTCAAATGGTTGTAATACTTTTTCCCTGAATCATTGCAAATGGCATAGCAGTGAAAATGAGAGAATTAGGAGCCCAAAGAATCAACATCACAATAAGGTGTGTTACTATTGCTTTTGCTTTTCTCTTCTCGTTTTTGCTTGGAGGCCACACCACCACTCCGGGGCTACTCCTCACTCTGCTGCCACCTGAGGTGCTCTGGGGATTGTGCTCAGCCTGGTGCACTCGTCCTGTGGCCCCAAGGTCCCCCGCCCTTCTCTGCTATGAGGACACGGTTGTTCCTGCTGCTGTGACCGTTAGGAAAGACAGGCCACATGGTGCCTTCCTGCCGATCCAAAGGGTCAGTTCAAAGGGGAAGAGTAGGGACCTTTGTTTTCTGATCTCACAAATAATTAAACAAATCACTTGCTTACCTTAGTTTACAGCCAGTTTGCATATTGTAGCCAAATAAGACGGGGGTTCGCGTCCCCTCCACTGCTAAGCAGTCTTGCTCAGCCATGCTACGAAGGACAGTAAGTTGTTCATATCTATTTGTGGTCTGAATGATCCCGGACATGTGAAAAAGTTAAGGAACTTCTGGGGATCATTTTTAGCAAATTATTCATAGCAAGCAATACAAAATGAATCACTTAGGGCCTGCTATTGGGCAGGCTTCGGTGGTTGGAAAAACTCGAAATATTGCTCGTGGAAAGTGTCATGGTGGTGGGATTGGTGTAGGAATACGAAATGCAATAAATTTATTGTGAACAACCTTATAAAAATAAAATTTTTTAAAAAATTAAGAAATAAACAAGTGCCTGGTCCCGAAGCAGCCTGAAGCTCAGAAGACAGTCCAGGGAGACAGAGCTGTGGTGACAGGAGGCACAAGGCCCTTGTCTGGGTCTTTGGGATTCTGCCAGCTGTTTCCCAGGGAAAACAGTGCATCATCCTCCTAGGAGAGCTGCATAAGAAACATGCTAGAATACAGCACTCTGAGTTTCAAAAATCACAAAGTTTCTTTTAGGACTCTTTGTTTTAAGCATGCGAGTAAACGCGTCTTGTGCCTCAATGTTTTTTTGTCTTGAGATTTTCCTTTTAAAATGCTGACATTTCGGGCCGGAGCAGTAGCACAGCGGGTAGGGCATTTGCCTTGCATGCAGCCGACCCGGGTTCGATCCCCGGCATCCCATATGGTCCCCTGAGCACTACCAGGAGTAATTCCTGAGCACAAAGCCAGGAGTAACCCCTGAGTATTGCTGGGTGTGACCCAAAAAGGAAAAAATAAAAAATTAAAAAATAAAAAACAAATAAAATGCTGACATTTCCCCAAGCTGTGCTGATTCAAACCAACTGCTGGTCCAGCAGCCCACCCTTGCCCAGCAGGCACCCCCACCCACTGGAGGGCTCCAGCCCGCTCTGGCCAGGCTGTCCCTCAGTCTGCATAGGCCAGTGCCCTGGGGAGAAGCTCCGGCCAGGCTGGTCCTTCAGCCACTGAGCTCAGGGCCCCACTGTGCATGGCCGGGAACCAACCTGCCCCACAAACCCCAAAGGATACTCCCGCTGCGGCCGAAATCCAGCAACTAGCGGGAGCCCTGTCACATAACCTGGGTTGCCGCTGAGAGGAACGGGCTTTGTGGCTTGCTGAAAGACAACGTAGAAAGACCCCAAATCATCCCATCTCCAGAAGGAAGAGACAGAGAAAATGAAAAGTGCTTCATAATCAAATCTGGGATTGCCAGCCCCTGAAAGCATTTCTCCCCCTACTCAGAACTATAAATAATCCCGCTGCACGTGGGCGTACATCAGACTGTCAGAGAAAGAGCTCATGAGGACGAGAATATTCCACCCAAAGGAAGGACCCAGCTCCCGTGGCGGCCCCTGAGGCTGCTGGGCCTTGGTAAGTGAACACGCTTTGGAACTGGAGCTGGTGTTTTCCCGAGAAGCTACGCTACCTTCTTCCCTGGCGGTGACCGAACATACCTGGATAAAGTGAATGTTAAATTTTTGCTGGAGAGGCATCTGGGCGCTGCTCACGGTCCCCAGGAGGAGGGAGAGTGCGGCATTTGTTACCTCTCCCGCGGGGGAATACGTGAGGCTGTACTTCACCTGCGAACAAACGGTGCTCGAGACAACCCCGGTCCCTGGCGTGTCCGGGAGGGGACAGCCCACTGCAGAGGCAAGCCCGCCCCCCTTCCCCCACTTGCTGAAGTGTTTCTGTCCGGCTGAGTCTGATGCTGGAGGTGGAACTTGCCCCCTGGGGATAGAGGATCACCTGCCTCATCTGCTGGGGTGGTTGGCCTGCACACAGTAGGACCAGCCTGCGCACAGTCACAGTAGGACCAGCCCACGTCTGCGGAGCTCACTGACTTCCACAAACCAACAACTAGGCCTGACTGTGCTCAGAAGCTTCTAGATGTGTGAAGAAAAGTCCCACAGGGTTATTTTGACCCCGCTGGGTGGGTACAGGGGCTGGGCAGTGCCACCTCCTCACATGATCATGGCAGTCACGGAGTCACGTCTGGCACCTGCACCGATGGCTACTTCTCAGACCCCAAAGAAGTGTCTAAATGAGGCAAACAGCATGGACAGAGCCCCCAACAGCAGCCCGTGACATGAGCTTAGGCCCCCCGGGGGATGTTCAGTGGCCCAGTGACTTCCTTGTGAGCCCGGGTGCCCCAGTGGGCGCCTACCTCAAGAACCACGTTTCTGCAGACTTTCATGTGCCCGGCCTCCGTGAGCACCGGCCGCAGCACCCGAGGGCCGTCCAGCCGGGACAGCGTCTTGTTGAGAGAACGGAGGACGACAGACCGCACGGATAGAGAGACCTGCTGGCACAGGGCCGGAGCTCCTGATGGGTCGGGGAGGGAGAAGCCCCCCAAAAAAGCCCCCACAGCCCCCTCCCCACACATACGTGCACAGGGAAACCCCACAGAGCCAAACACCCATCACACAACAGATGGACAGGATGGGGCAAATCCATACCAAGGACTTTTATCTTACTCATGATCCCACTGTGTGTGTGTGTGTGTGTGTGTGTGTGTGTGTGTGTAAGAGAGAGAGAGAGAGAGAGAGAGAGAGAGAGAGAGAGCATGAGAGAGATTGCTATGAATTTAAGCTAGAGGGGTTTCAGATTTTTTGTTGCTGAGGTTTTCATGAGGTTGAGCTGGCCCCCTCCCAGGTGACCGCCCTCAATCTCTTGTTCTCCTATAGGAAATAAACACCCTTTCAAGATTCCTCAGATGCCCACATCCCTGCACTATGGGGGAGGTGTGGTCTAAAAGGGAGCAAAGGAGTGTGCCTGTTCACACGTACCTGTGAACATGGACACATGGACATCTATACACACACACACACACACACACACACACACACACACATACACACACACACGGTCCTCCTGTCAGCCATTCTCCTTTTCTCAGAAGTGCAGCCTTGTGCAGAGAGTTTTTCCTGACTGCATCTGAGTCTGGGGAAGGAGTGGCTCACTAGAGTGGGGGGAGGTGGAAAACACAGCAGGACTCTGCTTGGACAGCAAGAAATGGCCCTTTAAAGAGACAATGCATGCCTTTGCCCATCCTCCACCACTTCTACTTTCTCAGTGTGAAGAATGGCTGGTGAACGTGTGGAGGCATTCACAGTTGGCCATGTTGAGTGGTGATTTTGCCACTTGTGCATGAGCTCTGTGACCTTGAGCAAGTTGCTGAACCTTGCAGAGCCTCCATTTCTTCCTGTAAAATGGTGATAATGCCTACCTCCTAGATTGTAGTGGAAATTATAAGCACAAATGTGAAGTGCCTGGCACATGTAGGTGCTCAATAAAAGGTAGCTATTAAAATGTTGGGTTTTGTTTTTCTTGGGTGGGGGGGGGGATATGAACCAGAGAGATAGGTCAAACGAATGAGCACATGTAAGAAACCAAGATTTGATCCTTGACATTACATGGTCCCCTGAGCACCACCAGGAGCAACTCCCAAATTACCTAAAATTAAAACATTTTTTTAAAAAGGATTCCATGGCCAGTAAGATAGTACAGGGGGTAATCTAATGTGCTTGCCTTGTGTGCAGGCGATTCCGGTTCAATCTCTGGCACTGCATGTGGTCCTCTGAGTCCTACTGAAAGTGATCCCTGAGCACAGAGCCAGAAACAGACCTTGAATCCTGCCAGTATGACCCAAACATACACACATGCATACACACAGAGGCTGGAGTAATAAACAGCTGATAAGGTACTTCTCTTGTGCCAGCTGACCCAGGTCTGATCCCCTGCACCCTGTAAGGTTCCCTGAGCACTGCCAGGAGTGATCCCTGAGTGCTGAAACAGGAGTAAACCCTGAGTATCACTGGACATGCCCCAAACAAACAAAATTTGAAAATTTGGGTCAGGGAGACAGTGTAGGGAGTTTAGCCCTTTTCCCAAGACCCACAAAGTGGGACTGAAGCAATAGCACAGTGGATAGGGTGTTTGCCTTGCACGCGGCCAACCCGGGTTCAATTCTCAGCATCCCATATGGTCCCCCAAGCACAACCAGGAGAAATTCCTGAGTGCATGAGCCAGAAGTAACCCCTG
>JAOXYA010014103.1:0-27102 GCA_028565675.1 Sorex palustris | reverse complement strand
GTGTCCGTGGGCTGGGCTATCCTGGGGTGGCCTTGCTGGGCTGTCCTAGGGTGGCCATGGGCTGGGGTGTCCATGGGCTGGGCTGTCCTGGGGTGTCCATGGGCTGGGCTTTCCTGGGGTGTCCATGGGCTGGGCTGTCCTAGGGTGGCTGTGGGCTGGGCTGTCCGTGGGCTGGGCTTTCCAGGGGTGTCCGTGGGCTGGGCTGTCCTGGGCTGTCCATGGGCTGGGCTGTCCTGGGTGTCTGTGGGCTGGACTATCCTGGGGTGGCCTGGCTAAGCTGTCCTACGGTGGCCATGGACTGGGCTGTCCGTGGGCTGGGCTGTCCTAGGGTGGCTGTGGGCTGGGCTGTCCATGGGCTGGGATGTCCAGGGGTGTCCATGGGCTGCGTTTCTGTGGGCTGGGCTGCCCTTGGGTGTCCATGGGCTGAGCTGTCTGTGGGCTAGACTGTCCTGGGGTGGCCGTGAGCTGGGCTGTCCTGGGGTGGCCGTGGGCTGGGCTTTACTGGGCTGTCCGTGGGCTGGGCTGTCCTGGGTGGCTGTGGGCTGGGCTGTCCTGGGTGGCCGTGGGCTGGGCTGTCCGTGGGCTGTGCTGTCCTGGGATGGCCGTGACCTGGGCTGTCCTGGAGTGGCCGTGGGCTGGGCTGTACTGGGCTGTCCGTGGGCTGGGCTGTCCTGGGTGGCCGTGGGCTGGGCTGTCTGTGGGCTGGGCTGTCCTGGGGTGGCCATGGTCTGGGCTGTCCGTGGGGTGTCCGTGGGGTGTTCATGGGCTGGGCTGTCCTGGGGTGGCCATGGTCTGGGCTGTCCATGGGCTGGGCTGTCCTAGGCTGAGCTGACCGTGGGGTGTCCGTGGGCTGGGCTGTCCTAGAATGGCCGTGGGCTGGGCTGTCCTCGGGTATCCGTGGGCTGGGCTATCCAGGGGTGGCCTTGCTGGGCTGTCCTAAGGTGGCCGTGGGCTGGGCTGTCCACGGGCTGGACTGTCCTGGGGTATCCTAGGCTGGGCTTTCCTGGTGTGTCTGTGGGCTGGGCTGTCCTGGGGTGGCCGTGTGCTGGGCTGTCCGTGGGCTGGGCTGTCCAGGGGTGTCCGCGGGCTGCATTTTCTATGGGCTGGGTTGTCCTGGGCTGTTTGTGGGTTGGGCTGTCCTTGGGTGGCCATGGGCTGGACTCTCCGTGGGCTTGGCTGTCCTGGGGTGTCCTAGGTTGGGCTTTCCTGGGGTTGCCGTGCCCTCACTGCGCAGGGGCGTCCAACTGCAGGCTACCTGGAGCCCGGGTGAGGCCTGGAGGCACCTCTAATGTCTCGGAGAGAGGGGACAGTGACTGGGTGTCGCAGGGACAAGGGTAGGTGGCCGGAGCTTCAGGTGTGTGGGCTCCAGCCACGGCCTTCGGGGGGCCCCCCCGCCCCTCCCTGCAGTGGGGCGCGGAGCCAGGTCACGTGACTGCCTGACTGCCGGTCGGCTCTACAGCCTGCCTCTGTGATTGACAGCTGTGTGGGCGTGACCTACCATACCGCGCTGGTGGATCCTCCTTCCTGTCTTCCTGTTTCTGAGCACCTAGCGGGGCGCGGCTTGCGGGCACGACCCCACCCTCAGTCCTGCACCGCGGGCCTAAGCGCTGGCACAACCCCTATGCCTGGCCCTGCCCAGCCCTGCCCTATCCCTCCCTGCCCTGCCCTGCTCTGCCCTGTCCCTCCCTGCCCAGCCCTGCCCTGTCCCTCCCTGCCCTGCCCTGTCCCTCCCTGCCCTGCCCTGCCCAGCCCTTCCCTGTCCCTCCCTGCCTTGCTCTGTCCCCCCTGCCCTGCCCTGTCCTTTCCTTCCCCTGCCTGCCCATAGCCTGGGTCCAGTCAGTGAAGGGAACTGGACTCACTCTCGTATTTAGTTAATCTTAAACTTTGTTCTGTTACAGGAAAACTCCCAAGTATACTCAGTGCACTGTTATATGGAAGCACAGGTTCTCAGCTGTGAATTTCATGAATTCTGATTCATCTCCATTTGCACAAAATGCCATGCTCAAAATTGCGCACTGTTCTTCCAAACCGAGGTAAAAACATACCACAGAACAGTGCCACCAGGCCACTCCTGGCTCTGCACTTGTGACCTGGGGGTCACTCCTGGCAGTGCTTGGGGACCGTGCATATCGGGGTCAGAACCTGAGCCATCTGTGCCGCCCCCCAGAGCGAAGGACTGGGGGAGGGTGGGTGTCAGGTAGCTCAGGGAGTTCACGCTGAGCACTGGACAACATTACATATGCACGCTCATACACTTCAACAGGTAGAAGGTGTATATTTGGGGGGTACTCCTGGTTCTGTGCTCAGAAGTGCCCCCTGGTGATGCCTTAGGACCACGTGTAGACCAGAGGTGAGCCCTGGGTGGGCAACGAAGGGCATTGACCCCTGTGCCTTAACAAGGTCGGGAGAGTGAGCACTGGGCGCAGGGGATGCCCGGAGCTGCCACAGTGGTCCCCTGAGCACAGCGCACAGGCCCCAGAGGTCCATGTGAGGTTCAGTACAAACACCCCAGAGCCCTCTGCCCGGTGCTGCTGTCCTGTCATCCCGGTGGCTTTCCGCCTGCACGGCCCTGGCAGTTTCATGCTAGACCCCAGGTGTCGATGGGACGGGGGCAGAGAAGATGCCTTGCTCTCTTGCAGGGCCTCCCACCGGCCTCCATGCCTGGGGAAACTGAGTCCAGGGGAGAGACACCCAGGCCCGCGTACAGTGATAGATCACGAGGCTGTCAGGCAGGAGACAGGAGTGGGGTGGGCTGGGCTGGGCTGAGGCCTAGCTCCTTCAGCGAAGGCGGGAGCTTTGGGCAGACCCAGCACAGGCCCGGCAGACCTGGCAGACCCGGCAGAGACCCAGCACAGGCCTGTACAGGCCCAGCACCCATCATCCACCCCCTGAAAAACTCCCTCCCAGCAGCAGCACCCAAGGGGACGCAGAGGCTGCTTCACTGTCAATCCCTGGCACCCGGCAGCTATTAAGGACGAACAGAGGAGGCACAGTGAGGTGGGGGGGTGCAGAGCCGGCTGTGTGTGTGGACATGGGGTGCTGAGTGTGGGCCATCTGGAGGGGAGCACACCCTGAGGCCCACACCCAGCCCACCTGCTGCAAGGTGACTGTGCTCACTCTGACTGCAGATAGCACCGGGACAGAGGGAGCCTCTCCTGGGCGCGGGCACAGACCGACAGAGGTGGGACCGAAGGGCGGAGACCCAACACAACTGGAGTCCAAACTCTTCGTTTGTTCGGTGTGTGTGGTGACAGTGATGGTGATAATGATGGTGGTAGTGACGGTGATGCCCACGGTGCTGATATTGGTGCTGATGGTGATGACACTGGTGCTGACAGTGACATTGGTGCTGATGCTGGTGGTGATGGTGATGCTGATGTTGGTGCTGATGGTGATGTTGGTGCTGACGTTGACCTTGGTGATTTTGGTGCTGCTGGTGGTGCTGATAGTGATAGTGATGTTGGTGCTGATGCTGGTGCTAACGGTGCTGATGAAGTTGGTGCTGATGTTGGTATTGCTGCTGGTGGTGGTGGTGTTGATGGGGATTGTCTTACCTCACAGAGAATATTTTTCTGTGTGATGAGAATATTTAGCCTCTAGGATATAGTAGATGATCTCTTAGCAGCTTTTATGAAGGTGTCCTTGTATCTGGACAGTAGGTGAGTGCAGTATAGACATGACTGTCCTCACAGACAGTGTAGACATACTGGTGCCCTCATGTTCACCAGTGACGTGGCTCATACGGGCAGTGTAGACCCAGCTGCTGTCACGTTCACCGGTGGCATGGCACATGTGTGTGGTGTAGATACAGATGCCCTCACCTCCTTCAGTTCTGTAGGCTCTGACGCAGCATACACAGGCAGTGTGGACACAACCGTCCTCACGTACAGCTGAGATTAGATCTCCAGCGCCTTCTCATCTTCCACTGGCATGTGGCAGTCCAGGCACCTGGCCGTGGCCTAGAGCCACTGCCTGTTTTGGTCTGTGTCCAGACCCGTAAGAAGTGCAGAGGCCCCAAGGGCTTTTGCTGATGGGGGTTTGCATCTGTTGATATTTACCATGTTAGGAATTAAAACTCAGCCTTGGAAAACCCTCCTGTGCTGTGTCATTGTTTCTGTTTAGGCCCACAGCTGCCCCAGGCTCTGGGCTCAGTCCCGGTCATGCTGGGGACCGTATATGTACTGGGGATCCAAGCGGGTGGGCTGCCTGAGGGCCAAGCGGGTGGGCTGCCTGAGGGCCAGCGCCTCCCCCCTTCTGTCCCTACTGGCTCCCTACTCCTTCGGCCTGCCCATCCACACGATGCTAGACCTAGGAAGTAAAAATCTAATTTTGGGGGGTGGCTGGGCTGGAACTCGAGGCCCTCCTGGCTTTGTGCTCAGGAGAGACTCCTAGTGGGGCTCTGAGGACCAGGTGGCCCTGGGCATTGAGCCGGGGCTGGGCAGACACAAGGCAAGTGCCTTAACCCTGAACTGCCTCCACAGACCAAGATCTAATTTCGTTGTGGAGCTAAAACTATCGCTGCTTGCTTTCCCCCACATTAATTATTTCCATGAATACCACATGGCTTAATTAATTTATTTTTATTTAAACAACTTTTATTTTTGGCTTTTGGCACCACACCCAGATGTGCTCTGGACTTACTCCTGGCTGTGCTTGGGGATCACGCCTGATGGTGCTCCGGGGACCATATAGGGTGCTGGAGGTTAAACCCAGCTCTGCCATGCTCAAGACAAATGCCCTACACTCTGTACTACTGCTCCAGCCCCAATCCATTTGTTTAACATCTCATTTTATTTTATTTTGGGGGCCCTACCCAGCAACGCCCAGGGGTTCCTCCCGGGTTTACACTTAAGAATTACTCCTAGCGGTGGCTGGGGGAGGAATGGCGGGATCCAACCTGGGTGGGCTGCCTGCAAGGCAGAGAGAACAGCAGGTAGGGTGCTTACCTTGCAAGGCGGGATCCCTGGCATCCATACGACCCCCAAGCACTGCCAGGAGTAATTCCTGCCAGGAGTGATTCCTGAGTGTAGAGCCAGGAATAAGCCCTGAGCACTGCCAGGTGTGGCCCCAAACCCAAAACAAACAAACAAAACTTGTGAGGTAAAAACCAGAGGAATGAGTTAGAGTTAAAATTCAGGAAATGAAATGACAGCTTTTATCAGATGTTGGGAAATATGGAAACGAAGCAAAGAACAGAAACCTGGCCCATGAAGCTGAGGGTTGTCACAGATGCAGGGGTCAGGGGGAGCCACCCCCAGACCACAGAAGCACCCCCACCCCCCACGCCACACAGGGAGCAGCCCCTGAGCACTGCTAGAAGTGGTCCAAAAATCAAGTAGGAAAAAAACTACAAAAATAAGTCAACTTTTGAGACATTACGAGGAACAGCAGAGACAGCCTGTCTGCTGGGGCCGCAGTCAGTGTAGCAGGGAGGGTGCCTGCCTTGAGCGTAGCCAACCCTGATCCGATCTCATACCACATGGCCCCTGAGCCACGACTGATCCCTGAACACAGAGCCAGGAATAAGCCCTGAGTACCGCTGGGCGTGAGCTCTACCCCAACTCCCACAAAAAAAAAAAATAACAAAGCTGGTCTGTTTTTAAGTATATATTTACGCATTTAGCAGTTTCGTAGCTGAAGGATGTGCTTCGCACAGGCCTAGCGCGGAGCCAGGACATTTGTAGGTGGCCTCAGTTGCCTCACAGTCCGCTGAGAACCTGTCACCCATTGTTTAAAATCTGGAGGGCTTGGGGCTGGAGCGATAGCACAGTGGGTAGGGCGTTTGCCTTGCACGCGGCCGACCCGGGTTCGATTCCCAGCATCCCATAGGGCCCCCTGAGCACCGCCAGGAGGAATTCCTGAGTGCAGAGCCAGGAGTAACCCCTGTGCATTGCCGGGTATGACCCCCCCCCAAAAAAAAGAATAATTCCCGTGATAAGATGCAGTAAGGGGGCTGATGTGGTAGTACAGCAGGTAGGTGCTTACCTTACACAGGCCCCACTCAGGTTCAGTCCCTGGCATCCCAGATCGTCAGCTGAGCACCACCTGGAGTAATCCCTGAGCGCTGCCAGGTGTGCCTCCCCCGAAATGAAACAAAACAAAGGCCAAAAAAACCAAGAAGATGAAATAAGAACCAGAGAGAGAGATCAGGGGACTGAGTGCATGCAGGAGCCTGGATTTGATCCTGGCACTGCGGCTCCCTGAGACCCCAAGCGCAGAGGTGGGAATAAGAGCATTGCTGAATGTGGCTCAACACCCCATCCCCAAAAAATGATTACTCTTAAAAAAATTTAATATATTTATGCATTCTAGACTCAGCTTCATGTGATTTCCATAAAAGATAATTTTAGTCTCTAAGACTGTGGTGCCAGCGCACTATTACAGAGAGGAGGGTATTTGCTTTGCATGTGGCCAACCGGGGTTCGATCCCCAGCACCCTAAATGGTCCCCTGAGTGCAGAGTTAGAAGTAAGCCCTGAGCATAGCTGGCGATGGCCCAAAAATAAAATAAAAAGGCAGGGAAAATTTCAAGTATGTGTAAGTAATTACAAGCCTTTCATGCCTCCATTTTTCTGTCCTCCAACCTTTTGAGAAGTGGAGCTGGGGATTGAAACCAGGACCCTGTAAGCAAGGTAAGAGATGGGTTGCTGAGCAAATCCCTAGGCCCTAGGTACTATTTCGCAGGTCAAAGAAGGGTCAAGATTTTCGTAAATAAATTTCCTTGGGTGAGAAGTAAGAAAAGAAAAAAGAATACAACTGTCTCATGATCAATAGTAATTTCTTAAATGATTCTAACATTTAATGTGTTTTAACAAAGATAAAATGTATTGGTTGGAGAAATAGTTCAGTAAGCAGGACACTTAGCTTGCATGTGACCAACATGGATTTGATTTCTGGTATCCTATAAGGTCCCCCAAGCAGTACCAGGAGCGCTTTCTGAGTACCACTGGGGGTGTGACCCCCCAAACAAAACAGTTCAATAAAAATTTTATTTGTACATAAAAATATACATATATATATATTATATATGTCTGTGATTTGGGGGCCGTGAGGGGGATGCCCACCTGGCAGTGCTCAGGGCTTACTCCTGGCTCTACTTGGATCATCAGCCGTGTGCAGGACAGGTACCTTAATGTGGAATTATCTCTGTCTCCTCTTTATTTATTTATTTATTTATTTTGCTTTTTGGGTTGTCTCCGGCGATGTACAGGTACATATGGGATGCTGGGAATTGAACCCGGCTCGGCCGTGTGCAAGGCAAACGCCCTACCCGCTGTGCTATCTCTCCAGCCCCTTTATTTTTTTAATTTTGTTTTTTGTTTTTTTGGCCACACTCAGTAATGCTCACAGATTAGTCTTGGCTCTTTTTTTTTTTAATTTATTTTTGCTTTTTTGGGGTCATACCAGCAATGCACAGGGGTTACTCCCGGCTCTGCACTCAGGAATTCTTCCTGGCGGTACTCGGGGGACCCTATGGGACGCTGGGAATCGAACCCGGGTCAGCTGTGTGCAAGGCAAGTGCACTACTCGCTCTGCTATTGCTCCAGCCCCAGTCCTGGCCCTTTTCATTTTTTGCTTTGTTTTGTTTTTTCTTCTTTCTTGTTGGCTCTTTTCTTAAACATAATTTTTAGTACCCAAGATTTACAGAACTTGTCAATGATAGGATTTCATCCACACACTTTTTTTTTTTGTGAAGCAAGAACGTTTTTATTGAAATTTATTTAGGATGAGGCGAATGGAGAGAGAGGGAGAAGTATGTGTTCGAGAGAGAACACGGCTTTTTTCAGAGTGAAAACGAAAGAGACAGACGAGCGAAATATGTGCTCGAGGGAGAACATAGGCTTCAGGGCGCCTTCCCTGCAGGGTGCTAACCCCACAGCCCACCTCGAGTGTCTGGTTCTCCACCATTGGCTCTGGATCCATGAATTCACCTTTTTTTCAGTTTAGTAATATTCCATTGTGTGTATATCCCAAAGTTTCTTTTTTTTTTTTTTTTGGTTTAAGGGTCATACCCAGTGGTACTCAGGATTTACTCCTGACTCTGCATTCATCATTCATGAATCATTCCTGGTGATGCTTTGGGGGCCCATATGGGATGCCAGGGATCAAGCCTAGGTTGACCTCATGCAAGGCAAATGCCTAATCTGTTGTACCGTCGCTCTGGTCCCCATATATATCCTACAGTTTCTTTTTTTTTTTTCTTTATTTTTCCCACAGTTTCTTTACTAGTCATCTGCTCTTGGACATTTGGGTTGTTTCCAGATTTTGGTTATTGTGAATAGTGCTGCAGTGAACACAGGAGTTCAAATATCTTTTCAGAATGGAGTTTTTGATCTCTTAGGGTTGATCACCAGGAGTGGAATTGCTAGTCACTCGGAAGCTTGATTCTTAGGTTTTTGTTTGTGTTTGAAGCTCAATTCTCAGTTGATTTTTTTTAAGGTGTCTGTATTTTCCAAAATGGTTGAACATTTTCCACTAGAAGTGGATAAGTGTCCTTTTTCCCCACATCCATGTCAACACTGGTTGTTCATGTCTAGCCTGTTCTTAAATTAGATAATTTTGAGAAGAAGAAAGAAAAATCATATGTAATTCTACCCACTGAGATAAAAATTGTGATCTGTTTTGGTCTTGCTCCATAATACCACAGTGCATTTTGGCTCTGGTGGTTTGGTAGGAAGTATGTATATGATCATGTAGGTCAATACACTGTGAAATTAAATGTTTGTATGATTTCTGTTTGTTCAGAGCTCCGATATCGTCACACGCCAAATGCTGGTTGGTACTGTTCTCCATGAAGTTTTCCAAAAAGCCATACGTGATACCTTTGCGCTAGAAAACCTACAACAACTTGCATCTCAAACTCTTCAAGAAATAAGACATCTGAAGGAAATGTATGTACTGTAGCTATGAGAAGAACTATGGCTATCATTTAATTATATACATTTTTTGTCTATTTAATTAATTTTTGTTTTTTTCTTCCACTGAGCCATGTCCCCAGACCTTAATGCTATCTTTTAGCATTAGTACATGTATTAAACCACCATGGAACGGGTAAAATGGGGCTGGAGAGATAGCATGGAGGATAGGCATTTGCCTGCTTGTAGCCAACCTGGCTTTGATCCCTGGCACACCATATGGTTCCCTGAGCTTGGCCAGCAGAGATTCCTGAACATAGACTCAGGAGTAACCCCTGAGCTTTGGTGTGTGTGGCCCCAAAACAAATAGATGAAAAATTCTTGAAGCTTGTATGTTGGACGTTGTGCATTTCACTTAATGAACTGTTGGTTATTCCCTTTACATTTGTGGGGTTGGGTAGGTTGACCTCATGCTTGTGCTGGAGTTAAGAGAATACAGTGTTGGGGCCAGAGTGATAGCACAGCGGGTAGGGTGTTAGTCTTGTACGTGGCCGACTCGTGTTTGATTCCCGGCATCCAATATAGTCCCCTGAGCACCGCCAGGAGTAATTCCTGAGCGCAGAGCCAGGAGTAAACCCCTGAGCATCCCATGTGTGACCCAAAAAGCCAAAAAAAGAAGAAAGTGTTTGGAGCTGGAGCGATACAGGGGGTAGAGCATTTACTTTGCATGCAGCCGACCCAGTTTGATTCCCAGCATCCTATATGGTCCTCCAAGCACTGCCAGGAATAATTCCTGAGTGCAAAGCCAGGAGTAACTCCTGAGCATCGCCATGTATGACCCAAAAAAAAAAAAAAAGAAAAAGAAAAGAGCACTGTGTTCGTATTTCCCAAGAGTATTTTCTCTTTTGTGATAGTACAGCTGCCACTTTCAAGAAATTTAATAGTGTTTGAATACTTTTGCCTCATCTGTCCACATTTTAGTTTCATCTGGTAATGTCCCTTATAGCACGTTTTCCCCTCTAGGACAGATACCCTTTTGTGGATGCTGAAAATGTTGATAATTTGGAGTGTTGGCTGGAGGGTGTTAGTGGGGTGAGCGTGTACTTTGCATCAGGAGGTCTGGGTTTGGCCCTTGGCACCACGTAGTTCTTCAAGCACAGACTTGGTAGTAGCCCCTCAGCACTGCTGGGTGTGGGCCCAGAAGCAAAACAAAGAAATAAAATGAACTTGGGGCCAGGTTGATAGTACAGTGAGTGGGTAGGGCCCTTGCTTTGTACACCGCTGCCTCAGGTTCAATCCTCCGCACTCCATATGGCCCCCCAAACCCCAAACCCCACCAAGACTGATCCCGAGCGCAGAGCCAGAAGTAAGTCCTCAGTACTGCTGAGTGTGAGCCACAAATTGGAAAAACAACAAAAACCAAACAACCCCCCCCCCCACTCCCGCACAGAAATGTCAGGGCCGGTGAGATAGTCTAGCACACCGCCAGGAGTAATCCCTGATCTCCAATGGATGCAAGCCAAAAACCAAAAAAAAATTTTTTTTTGTTGTTGTTTTAAAAATATATTTATTTATTTATTTAGTTTGTTTTTGGGCCACACCAGTCACAACCTGATTTGGAGCTGTTTCAGCTACTCTTTCTACCGCAAGTCCCTGTTGTTCTTAGTAAAAGTGGTGCTGGCAGAGGATGGCTGCTAATTTCGTTTGCCCTGTTGAACGGTCTCTCTTGTCACTTTCTGTGTGTTTGGGAGAAGAAAGTGGTGCTTGGGCCTTACTGCTGGCACTGCCCACCCTGCTTGGGGGACCTATGGGGCGCTGGGATCAGTTCTGGGCTGGCTGTGTGCGAGGCCAGCGGCCTCTGGGCAGCATGATCACGCTGGCCCCTGAACTGGCTGTTCTGTAGGAGCACGAGGTTTCTGTTCTCCTCCATCTTCAGGCTGGATATTTTCCCCACTGTTTGTATATTTTCTTATCCAGTATTGAGTAGATAAGAATTTGCGTCGAGGGGCCAGAGAGCTAATATAGGGGGTAAGGCCTTGCATGTGGCAGACCCGGGTTCGATCCCCAGTACCCCATATGGTCCCCTGAGCACTGCCAGGAGTGATTCCTGAGTACAGAGCCAGGATAATCCTTGAGAATGTTCAGGTGTGGCCCCCAAACGAAACCAAAACAAAAAGAACTTGGGTTGATCGTTTCATGTTTTCTAGCTGGTTTACATTATCGTATTTATTGCTCTTATTTTGACAGGTATCGCTTAAATCTGAACCAAGATGAAATAAAACAAGACATAGAGGAATACCTTCCGTCGTTTTCTAAATGGGCTGACGACTTCATGCACAAAGAGAGTGCAGCTGACTTTCCTCAGATGAAGCTCTCTCTGTAATGAACCCATTTATCATTTGTCTTACGCGGTGTTTGTATGTTTGGATCAGGGTTCTATTTCATATGCTGAAGTAACTGTTCTGTTTTTAAAAAACTTTTTAAAATTGCCATTTAGGTAATTGTGTGAAGGTGTGGGCTAGACTGATAGTACAGTGGACAGAGCACTGGCCTTGCACCATGCTATTCTGGAGTCAATCCCTGGCATCTCATATGGTCCCCTGAGCTCACCAGGTGTGGCTCACAAACAACAAGAACAGAAAGTCTTAATTTAGCTGGAGCAGTCTAAGGAGCAAAACTATTCCTGTAATCTAGGCCAAAGGAACTAGAGACCTTAGGGGCCGGAGTGATAGTGGGTGAGGCACTTGCCTTGCATGTGGCTCACTTGGGTTTGATTCCTGGTACCCGAAATGATCCCCTGAGCCTACAAGAGGTTATCTTTGAGTGCACAGCCAGTAGTAAGTGCTGACCGTAGATGAGTGTGGAAGTACTCTCCCCAATCCACCCCAGCCCCCGAAGGAAATGAAGACCTTAGGGAGGATCAAATCGAACAAGCCATAGGATCAATATTAAGGAAATTGACATTAGATGAGTAAGAGCCTGTATATAGTTAGTTCTCAGTCTAAAGCACGTATGAGAATCACTTGGAGGGTTATTAAGTATATGTCAGGTCTCACTTGTAGAGTAGATCTGGAGTTAAAAATAGAAGTTTGCAAGTGATGCAGATACTTCTGGTCCATGTGGTGCTCAGGGTTTACTCCTGAATGCACTCAGGGATCATGCTTGGTCGAGCTCGGGAGACCATGGGGGGGGGGGGTGCCAGGGATTGGACCCAAGATCAGTCATATACTTGTGGTAGCAGATAAGAAATTAGCTAAATATTCTAATTATTATTATTATTATTTTTTAGGCCAAGTGATGGGAATAACAGTAGCCCAGTATGCAATATTGAAGTAGTAAACTCATTGGATATTGAAGAAAGCATTTGGTCCCCTAGGTTTGGATTGAAGGGCAAAATAGATGTTACAGTTGGTGTGAAAATACATCGAGGAGGTAAAATGAAATATAAGATAATGCCCCTGGAACTGAAAACTGGTAAAGAATCAAACTCGATTGAGCATCGTAGTCAGGTATTAGTCTTAATAAGAAAATTGTCTGTGTCTAACATTCAGACATTATACTGCTTAATACTTATGTCTATACACATATAACATCTATGTATGTGTATATGTTTATTTGTGTGTGTGTGTGTGTGGTGGGGGGGATGCTTTGTTTTTGGTGACAGCCAGCAGTGTTCCGGGACTGCTTGCAGTGCTTTGCTGACTGTGACTCTCAGTGATGATTGAGAGACAATGTGGGTATCCTCCCCAACTCCCCAGTGGATTGAATCTGTCCTCCTACATGCAAAGCATGTACACCATCTCTGGGGTCAAACTGCAAGATAAGTAACTATCTACTGTGCTGCCTCTAGCTCCAGCTCTAAGAATTTTTAAGAATAAGAATGTTTTAAAAATTAGGTTAATATATATACAGCATTATTAGTTTCAGGTACCTAGCACAATGGCTTAGCATTTGTACCTCTTTCAAAATGGTCCCATTAGTACGTGTAAGTATTAATTTGGTACCCCGTGGGAAGCTGCTCTCTACCAAGTTCATCTCCCTGGCCCCCGGGATGAAAACTTGGGCAGCTTTCAAAGGTGCACTAGCAGTGTCTGGAATGGTGCAGTGGTGGCCAATTCTGGTTCAGTTCCCAGCCCCACGTTTCTGCATCATTGGCTGAAGAGATCCCCCAGCAGAGTCAGGTGTGGCCCTGAAATGTCACCTGGCTTGGGATCCCTCAGTCAGCTTCCAGAAACCCTGTAACTTGAGAGGTAGAGAGTTACAGTAGCATTGTAAAATGTCAACCCAGTTCCCCTTTTATCATGCCTAGGGCGTTTCAGTTCAGACTTTTGTTTCCTACTGGTAAGTATGGCAGAGGGTGACTCCATGCTCAAGGAGGAAAACTCGTGAACCCCATGCGTTTTGGAGGACGCTCTTCCCCACAGCCTCAAGGCTCTACCTTGCCATTGATGAGTTTCATTTTGGGGGGATCGGGGTTGGACCCTACCTGAAAGTGCTCAGGGGCTTTTCGTCCTGTGCTTAGGAGTTGCTGCTTCTGGGGGTGGTAATGTGATGGGGGGCAGCCCACTCCTTTCCCTCCCCCCCCCAAGCTGGTCCCTAGTTCTATGGATTTTGTGAGCACAAATTAATTAAGGCAGGCATTTATTTTCAATGGGACAGAAAGGGACTGGAACCATAGTGCCACGGGGAAGGCGTTTGCCTTGCACAAGCCTGATCCCTGGCATCTCATATGGTCCCCCAAGCCTGCCAGGAATGATTCCTGAGCACAGAGCCAGGAGTAAACCCTGAGCACTGGCGCGTGTGGCCCAAAAGCCAATACATTAGTTAAATAAAACGGAGAGGAGGGAAATGAAGGAAGAAAGCCTCTGGCTGGGATTAAATAAAGGTTTTATTCAAGGAAATAAATAGCACAGATATCCTCCCCTTGGGGGTCCTTGGGGAACACCACAGCTGTTGTTTCTCTTCTTGTGACTTCACGCTCTCCCCCCTCCATTTCCTCTTCTTTCTCCTCTTCCTCTCCCAGCTGGGCGGCAAGTACCTGGAACTGGAGGTCCAGGTTGCCTTTGACCTTGTCCGTGAGTTTGACTGTGGACTGTCCTGGCAGCTGTGCGTGTGGTTTGGATTTGTTAGTCTTCCCGGAGTGTGGCTTGCTCAGAGGGCACCTCCCATGACGGATGCTTGCCAACCCTGGGTTTCCCCTGAGGCAGAGACCTTCCAGGGTGTCACGATGTCCCAGTGATATGTCCTGCTTTCCCGAAGTTTGCCGTCACTCTGCCAGACATTTGGTCGAAGCACCCAGGGCCAGCCTCGCTGCTCCCTGTTCTCCAGTCTCTCCCACTGCACACATCCCGTGTGCTCTCTCCCTCACCGTGATGCCAAGGGATCAAACCCGGGGCCTGGGGTGTAGGAGGCATGAGCTTAGCTCTTAGACAATCCAAACCACACCCAAGGCTGCCGGGACAGTCTACAGTCATCGTGACCCCTTGGAAGGTCTCTGCCTTTTGGTGTGTGGGTGGCCCGGCATCCCGGTGATTATGCGAAGTTCCTGGCTTCTTTGACCAGGTTTGCCATGTTTCCACAGCTTGTTCTGTACACGCTGCTAAGCCAAGAGCGAAGAGCTGACCCCGAGGCTGGCCTGCTCCTCTACCTCAAGACTGGCCAGCTGTACCCTGTGCCCGCCAACCATCTGGACAAGCGAGGTGGGGCATTGGCTTTCTGTTTCACCGACTTGGTTTGTTGTGGGGGTCTTCAACTTTTGGAGATAAATATTGAAACTGGATGGTTCTGACAGTTGCTTACTGAACTTGATAGGCCCAGTTGACCACAGACTGTAGTTTTGGTTGGGATGTTTCTTTTTTGGTTGTGTGTGGGGGCTGCTCCCACACAAGATTCAAGAGGGCTTGTGGCCACTCACGGTTTCCAGCCTGGCCCTGGAGACAGACAATTCCCTGCTGGGGCTCAGTGATGCTGTGCTGCTTGGACCCAGGGACTCTGAAACCTCTAGAGCCACACTGGGTAGCTGGGGGTAGGTTGAACTTGAGGTCTAGTCCTGATCTATCTTCCTGGCCTCTGGTTTCACATCTATACCTAGATATAGATATAGATATACACACATATACATATATATATATATTTTAAGACAAATTTTATTTGGAGGTTTTTGTAAGGACAGGAGGTAGGGAAAGTGAGAGAGAGAGAACACATGAGAGAGAACGTGGGATTCTCCAAAGGCAGAGAGAACTCCTACACATGTCCATCATTAGATAAGAACATATGAAAGCACATATCTCAGGAGGGGAGATGTGGGCAACGCATGTGCTTGACAACGTGGGCACAAACAGCACATGGACCTGGGCAGCAATGTATCTAGTTTGATATATTTTTTAAAAATAAATTTGTTTTTGTTTTTTTTGGGGGGAGTGGGGGCACACCTGGCAGATCTCAGGAATTGCTACTATTGCTGTGCTTGGGACCTCATTTTGTTTGGGATCGAGCCCAGGCCTTCTGCATGCAGAGCACACACTCTCCCTGCTGAGCTGTCTCTGATACTACTTATATTTGGGTTGGGGGGTTGCGTGGGAATTCGGTCCTCACACGAGGTACTCAGGGTTTCCGGCTCTGTCCTCAGGATCCTAGCGGTGTTCAAGGGCCATTGTATAAATGAGGGGTGCGTGGTGTGAGATTAAGAGCGAACTAGTAGAATAAGGAAACCACAGGAAGGAAGCAAGGTTGGGAGGAAGCTGCCGCTGGGGAAAGATTGAGAAACACTGGTCTAGAGCAGGGGATTACAGCTTCACAGCGTTTATTAGATAGGACTCATCTCAGGACAGTGTTTTGGAGAGATAGTAGAGCAGGTAGGGTGCTTGGCAGTGCACGCACCGCGTATGGTCGCCTGAGCACCGCCAGGAGGACTGCCTGAGTGCTGAGACAGTAGTAACCTTTGAGCATCACCCAGTGTGGCCCAGAAATCAAAAAGGGGGGAGGGGTTACTGGTGGTGATTTTTATTTAAATTCGTTTTGTTTTGGGGTCACACCTAGCGGTGCTTAGGACTTACTCCTGGCCCTGTGCACAAGGATCACTCCTGACGGTGCTCGGGGGATCACGTGGGGTCCCAGGGATCGAGTTTTATATAAATAATGCACTGTCCTGTAACACTGTCCTCTTGTTGTTCATCGATTTGCTCGAGCAGGCCCAGTAACGTCTCCATTGTGAGACTTGTTGTTTCTGTGACTACGTCCCGGTAGCTTGCCAGGCTTTGCCATGTGGACGAGATACTCTCGGTAGCTTGCCTGACTCTCCGAGAGGGGCGGAGGAATCAAACCCGGGTTGGCTGCGCCCTACACTGTGCTATCGCTCCAGGGCTGGAGCGATATACATAATTGGGGGAAAAAATACAGGCTTTACTTCAGTCTTTCAAAAAAGTAAAACCTCTTTTTTGGTTTTGTTTCCATAGAATTATTAAAGCTCAGAAACCAGATGGCATTCTCCTTGTTTCACCGCCTTAGCAAATCGGCTGCTGGGACGGAGAAGACAAAGCTTGCTGCGTTGCCACAGATCATTGAGGAGCAGCAGACCTGTAAATACTGTTCGCAAGCGGGCAACTGTGCACTGTATAGCAGGTACTCCGTCTTCCCAAAGCGAGGATTCAGATGGAGAATGTGCTCAGTGCAATATGGGTCGACACTGCTGATACCTGGTCCAGCCCTGATGATCTTGTCATGTTTTGTCTTGATGTGCTTTGTTTCGGAGCCCCACCGAGTGACCCCTCTTTGGGGTTCCCTCTCTACAGCGTTGCAGATCTGCCCTCTGGCTTCCAGCGGGCAGCATGTGCTCACTAGCCATTTGAGCGCGCTGCCTAGATCCTGGTGCATTTCCTGTTTTGAAATCATGTCTCATTTTCTATGCTGCCTTATATTTGTTTCTAGATTAAAACTTTTTTTTTTTCACTTTTTGGGTCACACATGGCGATGCACAGGGGTTATTCCTGGCTCTGCACTCAGGAGTTACTTCCTGGCAGTGCTCAGGGGACCATATGGGATGCTGGGAATCGAACTCGGGTTGGCCGCGTGCAAGGCAAATGCGCTACCCGCTGTGCTATCTCTCCAGCCCCTAGATTAAAACTTTAAATTTAATTGTAAGCAAAATTTTTGATCCTTTACATGCATGATTTTCCATGTTCTGATATTTTGGTTTCATTCATTTTGAGAGCCCAGCAAGCTACTGAGTATCTCGCCCACACGGCAGAGCCTGGCAAGCTCCCCATGGCGTTTTCGATATGCCAAAAATAGTAACAACAAGTCTCACAATGGAGACGTTGAGTAAACTAATTAACAATGGGAGGACAGTGCTACAGTGCATTTTGGTTTCATTTTGGAGCTGTCCAGCAGTGCTGAGGGCCATCGGGTCTCTCCCCAGTAGTACTCCGGAGCCCGTCAGGTGCTGGAGATTGAACCTAGAGCCCTGATAGGAATTCTCTGGATTCTCCCTGTTTTTATATTGTTTTTTTGTTTGTTTGTTTGTTTGTTTTCGGTTTTTAGGTCGCCCCTAGTTGGGCTTGGGGCCATGTGGGATGCCAGGGATCAAACCTGGGTCATCTGTGTGCAAGGCAAAGTGCCCTTACCCTCTGTACTATTGTTTCGGCCCTTCTGTTGACTTTCTTCCGGTGACTTTTATTTCGAGAATTCCAAAAAGCCATAATTTAGTACTGACAAGGATGATGACTAGTGTATGCCAAACTCCAGTTGTTTGTAGAGAGTCACTAAAGGCAGGGTGATACAGTATTGAGTTCTTAATGCATTTGTTTTATAATTTGGGGTCTGGGAAGATAGCTCCAAGGCTTGGAGTGCATGTTTTGCACCTGGGAGAACTTGGTTCCATTTCTGAAAGAGCCTGATTCCCTGAGCAGTTACTCTGGGAGTTACTCCGGAATCCCAAGCCAGGAATAGCCACGTAGGAATGCTGGATTTGGCCTGAGAAAAATATAACAGGAAAGCCATTTATTTGACTCATAAAATGCTGAAGTCTGGACTCGGAGAGATAGTAAATCGGGTAAGGCTGCATGCGGCTGACCTAGGTTCAATCCCTGGTATACCCCATATGGTTCTCTGAGTCGTGCCAGGAGTGGTCCCTGAATGCACTTAGAATATTTCCACCGCTGGTGTCTGATGTTAACCCTGGAATCAAAGCCCTGAGCACCACTGGGTGAGGCTCATAAACAAAACAAAGAAAATTTTAAAAAGTTGAAGTTTCGTTGGTGTTATTAGTTGTGGAGGGTCATACCCAATAGGAATAACCTACTGGAGAGGCCCTGCGGGCAGCAGTGCTTAGGAACCAGAAGGGCCGCACTCCGCCTTTCCTAGAATAGTGCAGTGCTCGGGACCAAGCCCAGGACTTTGCCCATGCAAGACATGGGTTCTCACGAGCCTCATCCCTGAAGTGTTTTTTGTTTTTCTTTTTTTTTGTGACGGGGGCCACTATGCTCAGTGCCCAGGAGTTGTTGCCAGTGGTGTTTGGGGGGCCACGTGGTGCTGGGAATTGAATCAGGGATGGCCACATGCAGAGCAAATGCTTTTACCCTGGACTCTCTCTGGCCCAACATTCAGATCGTTTCATATTTCTAATTTTTTGATTTGGAGTCAGATCCAGCAGTGCTCAGGGCTTGCTTACTCCTGGCTCTGTGCCCAGACATCATTTCTAGTGGGGCTTAAGGAACCATATGGAATGACAGACAGGGGTGGAACCCAGGTCAGCCACAAGCAAGGCAGGCACCTTGCCAGCTATACTATCTCTCCAGTTCCCCAATATTGAAATATTTTTGAAGAAAAACTTATTTTAATAAATACTGATAACTATGATGAATGAGTTATAATTATTTTAAAAATAATTCATTTCAGAGCCAGCCAGTGAAATGTTTTATATGTATCTCTAATACGGAATTTTATCTTTAGAGCAATCGAACAACAAATGGATGATCTCTTGGTGCCTATTGAGATGCTGCACAAAATTGAAGAAGAAACCCAGCATCTAAAGCTTACTCACTTGGAATATTTCCACCGCTGGTGTCTGATGTTAACCCTGGAATCAAAATCAAAGGACATTAAAAAGAATCAACAAAATATTTGGCTAATGCCCACTTCATCATCGTAAGTGCTCCATCTAGTATAGCAATAAAACTTCAATAGTTTGGATTAGCTAGTGCAATGTCATCTGGAATTCCTGGAAAACACATGTTATGTAGCTTGTTCAAAACCTGCGATCTTATAGATTCATGCCAGCTTGATGACTTCCAGTAAACTGTATCCAGTACCCATTATTTTCGTAAAGTTAAGTAATCATTAAGAAATGTTTTTTAAATTGTTAGTAAAACCAGTAACTACAATTGGTCTCCTTCACCTGACCCTGAAGGCTGAAAATAAATAAATAAAAATTATTCAGTAAATCCTTTTTGTCAATAGTAAGAACGTAAACTCAAGTGTATCTTTTTGTGGGGGGCCACACCTGGAGGTGCTCAGAGCTTCTTATTCCTGGCTCCTCTCAGGAGTCACTCTTGGTGGGAACTCGAGGGACTGGTTGGAACCAGGGTTGACTGTGTGCGTTGTCTCTACTGCCCCAGATTGTGACTCTTGTTTGTTTTGGGACCATCGCCCGTAATGCTCAGAGGGTTGTTGTCATTCAGTGCTCAGGAAACCGTGTATTGCAGGGCATAAACCTGGGCCCCCTGCATGCAGAGCTTATGCTCCAGCCCTCTGACGATCTCTCTGGCCCCACAACTTTCTGAAATTTTTTCTGAATTAAAGCTACATATTTAGTCATGCCTGAAAGATTGCAGATGCTTAATGCATATTAATTAGAAGCAGTGGAATTATCTATTTGCTTGGCATTATTTTAATAACAATAATTAAAATCCTCATGTCAACACTAAATAAATAGGCTGCTATTTTCTGCGCCCCAGGTTCCAGAAACGGGTTATTAGTTTGTCTTCTGAATGTTATGTGTATTTAGTACAGGAGATGGGGCTCTTTCAAGGCCGAATGCACCAGTACTGACCTTGCTTAAAGCTTACAGTCTGTTGGTGCAACAAGAGGATTGCTCCTTCGCACTTCCTTTTGGTGAGAGACTATTTAAAAACCAAAATAAGTGATATTCCTCAGCATTTCTAGCGCTTCCATGTGGATTGTGGAAAATGTAAAAATGATGGACTCCGTACTAGCATTCACTAGGAAAAGTGGTTTTTGGGGAAGATGCTGACTGAATATTTCCATCTGCGATATCCTGGCCGCTGTGTCTCTCTTTCTCAGGGAGGAGAGTGGCAGCTGCGTTGGGAACCTGCTAAGAACAGAACACGTCAGAGCAGTTTGTGATGGACAGTATTTGCATAAGTTTCGCCGGGAAAATGGTGCCATGCCTGCCACAAACCTGATGGCCGGTGACAGAGTTATTTTAAGTGGAGAAGCAAGGACACTGTTTGCTTTGTCAAGGGGACATGTGAAGGAGATTCATGCCACAGGGGTAACCTGCTTGTTAGACAGGTACTGAAATGTTACCTGGGGTGAGAGGGTGGGAAGCTCAAGGCAGAGGGAGTCACGGCTCTTGAGGATAATTTTCACATACCACTCATCTATTTAAAATGTGCAGTTCTGGGGCTGGAGCGATAACACAGCGAGTAGGGCTTTTGCCTCCTTGCACGCGGCCAACCCGGGTTCGAATCTCAGCATCCCTTATGGTCCCCTGAGCACTGCCAGGAGTAATTCCTGAGTGCAGAGCCAGAGTAACCCCTGTGCATTGCTAGGTGTGACACAAAAAAAAAAAGGTACAATTCAAAAACAAGTGTTTTTTAGGGTATTTGGAACATTCTAGTAGGTTTCTATTCTAGCCTTTTATAGCATCAGGCATTTCTATTGGGTATATTTGTTATATTCTAGAATTTTTCAGCCACCACCACAGTCAATTTTGGCATGCTTTTATTGCTCTTTAAGTCGAGGTCCTCTACAAATACCCCTTTATTTTCTGACTCTCGATTTGCTGTTCTGAACATTCTGTATAGATGTGATCATTCTTATGTGATTGGTGGATCACTGGCTTCTTGCAGTCCCTCTAATTGGGCTGGGGAGTGGTGAGATTTCGGTGGGTCATACCACGCAGTCCCTAACATTGAACTGGGCCTCCTGCATGCAGGGTGCTTACTCAGCTCTGTGAGCCGTGTCTTCAACCCAGCATCACTTTCTGAGGTTCATCTTTATTTATTAGCGTGTATTAGTACTAGTACTTCATCTGGCAGTGCTCAGGGCTTACTTTGGGCACTGCGTGAAGGGTTGCTTTTTTTCACTGTAGTTTGTTGGTAAAGCATGTGTCATTCCTTGGCTTTGAATGGTAACCTAGCAAAATAGGGTAGCATTGTAGCACTGTCCTCCTGTTGTTCATCGATTTGCTCGAGCGGGCATCAGTAATGTCTCCATTACTGTGTTGTTACTGTTTTTGGCATATCGAATACATCACGGGTAGCTTGCCAGACTTTGCCGTGCGGGCGGAATATTCTCGGTAGCTTGCCGGGCTCTCCGAGAGGGGCGGAGGAATCGAACAGGATAGAGTATTCTATTTGTTTGTTTGTTTTGTTTTGTTTTTGGGCAACACCTGGCAGTGTGCAGGGGTTACTCCTGGCTCTGTGTTCAAGAATTACTCCTGACACTGCTTGGGGGGACTACCTGGGATGCAGGGATCATACCCAGGTTGGCCACGTGCCATGCAAATGTCCTTCCGTACTGTACTATCTCTCCAGCCTCCTACTCTTTTTTTGCTGTTAGTCTGGGGCCACATCTGGCAGTGCTCCTGACTCAGTTCTAGGGCGTCACTCCTGGCGTGCTTCAGGAGGTTGTATGGGGTGCTGGCTGGAATCACTGGGTCAGCTACTTGCAAGGCAAATACCTTCCTCACTGTACCATCTCCCCACCCATTTACTATTTCAGGTGACAGCATTTATTTCTCTTACAGATCACCATGTTAACTGAGTAACATTCATATTTTGCTCTTTTAGGAACTTATCAGTATTTCCAGAATCAACTTTGTTCAGAATGGACCAAGAAGAAAAGAATTGTGATATAAATACGCCATTAGGAAATCTTTCTAAACTGATGGAAAATACTGCTGTGAGGTTTGTAGCAGTGAACAGATCTGCAGTTGACCTTACTTCTCTTAAGGCATTTTATTACTTAAAAACGTGTGTTCTATGTTTCAGCCAAAAGCTTCGAGAGTTAATCATTGACTTTCACGAACCCCAGTTTATATGCTACCTCAGTTCTGTTCTTCCACATGACGCAAAGGACACTGTTGCCTGCATTCTCAGGGGTAGGCCGTGGTCAGCGTGGCTGAGCCCATTCCTCTGTCTTGGTTCTGTTTATCATCAAAGCTCCATCAAGCATTCTAAACCTGCTCTCACGAGTTTCATCCCTTTCCACATTGTTTATTTATATCCTTAGTCAATAATATTTTATTATTATTATAAGAAAGTCAATAATATTTTATTACTGTGAGAAGGTGTATTGAAAACAAGGCTGCTTTCCTTGGAAAATGGTTTATTTGCTCACTGATGTTAATACCTTTTTGTATGTTATTTTAAAATTTAAATGTAGGTTTGAATAAACCTCAGAGGCAAGCAATGAAAAAGGTCCTTCTTTCAAAAGATTACACACTCATCGTGGGCATGCCTGGCACGGGAAAAACGACAACAATATGTACTCTTGTAAGGTTTTTATTCTTTTGCTCCAAGTAAATACTGACGTTAGAGTGCTTAGCTCAGGATTTTTATTTCAAAGGGCTGAACTTTTTAGGCAGAACATCATTTTTTTTCTTGGGTCACACCCAGCGATGCACAGGGGTTACTCCTGGCTCTGCACTCAGGAATTACCCCTGGCGGTACTCGGGGGACCATATGGGATGCTTGGGAATCAAACCCGGGTTGACCGTGTGCAAGGCAAACGCCCTACCCACTGTGCTATTGCTCCAGCCCCAGAACATCATTTTTTAGGCAGAGGTAGGATACAGGTGTCCCCAGCACTGCAGGGCCTGAGTGGCACTATAACCTCAGACTCCACTTTGAATGCCCAGGGGTCACTCCTGGCAGAGCTCAGGGAATCATGTGGGATGCTGAGGATCAAACCCAGGTTAGCCGCATGCAAGGCAGTCACCCTGCCCATTATATTATCTCACTGATCCTGAAGTCTTGATTTCTTAGTTATTGGTAGGAGATCATTAAAGGTTGGGGACGGGGAGGCAGTCACACAATTATGTTAGAGCCACATACTTTGTTTTGCTGCCAGGGATTGAACCTGGGGCCTCACAGTATAGGGTATGTGTCTGATATACACCTGGGACGCTGGAGTTTTTAGATGTAAAATGTCTTAGGTCACTCTTGCTAGTATTGTAAATTCTTGTCCTTTAAAAAATTAATAGGACCAGGGTTGGAGCAATAGAACAGCAGGTAGGGTGTTTGCCTTGCACGTGGCTGACCCGAGTTCAATTCTCAGCATCCCATATGGTCCCCTGAGCACCACCAGGGGTAATTCCTGAATGCATGAGCCAGGAATAACCCCTGTGCATCTCCGGGTGTGACTCAAAAAGAAAAAAAAAATAATAGGACCGAAAACCTAGCACAGGAAGTAAAACGCTTTCCTTGCATGTCCATGACTCTGATCTCCAACAGCACATTTGGTCCTCTGAATTCTACCAGGGTCACCCGTTAGCACAGAGCCGGGAGTAAACTAAGCACTGCTGATAGGGGCCCAAATCCCCCTCTCCACCAAAGAGATTGAATAAATTATGGGTCAGGGAGATGATTCAAAGGGCGGAAGAGCATACTCTACATGCCAGAGTTCTAGGTTTGATCTCTGGTACCACAGGGTTCCCTGAGTACTCCTGGAATGATCCCTAAGTAGCAAGCCTGGAATAGTCCCTGAACACTAGCTAGTTTGGGGATTAAAGAGAGCTCAGTTGACTGGAGTAAATGCTTTGAATGTAGGAGGTCTTGAGTTCAAGCCCTGGCATCCCACTTGGTACTCTGAGCATTGCCGTGTTGCCCCCCTCCCCCCCAAAATAAACCTGAACAATACTCCCAGGTTTAGCCTCACCCTAAATGAAAAAGAAAATTCTATAGCGACTAGGGATGTGACTCAGTGGTATTGCACTTGCTTTGCTTATGGGAGGCTGTGAATGCAATTCCTGGCTCTTCACGGTCCTCTGAGCACTGACAGCAACAGCCCAGACAGGAACAACCAAAACAGGAGTAGCCCTGAGCACTGCTGGATGTGACGCCAAAACCAAAGAAAAAGTATATAATGATGGTTTAGTAGGTTTTTTTAAATTTCAGTAAAGTTTCAAGTAATTGATTCACACTGTTAAAAGCTGATATATACTTATTATATGAATATATGGTTCTTTTTATAGAATATTAATATATTATTAATAAAGTGCTGTTGCCGTTTAAATTTTTATAAAGCATTTTTACTTTATAATTTAAAAACATGTCCCATGCCTTAGCTTTTAAATGAGCTTCCTTTTTAGTTTTTTTATTCTTAGTGGAAAATAGAAACATGTTCAAAATGAGCCATAATTTCTTTTTTTTTCTCTTATTTGTTATTTAGGTAAGAATTCTCTATGCCTGTGGTTTTAGTGTCTTGCTGACCAGCTACACACATTCAGCTGTTGACAATATTCTTTTGAAGTTAGCCAAGTTTAAAATCGGATTTTTGCGCTTGGGCCAGATGCAGAAAGTTCATCCAGATATCCAGAAGTTTACAGAGGAGGAAATTTACAGAACAAAGTCCATTAAATCCTTAGCTCATCTGGAAGAGCTCTACAATAGTCAAGTAAGTACTGTGGTTGTATAGTGACTCTTTCAGGGCCTGGCGGATTAGCCCAGGAAGAGTACCGCCCTTGCCACCTTGCAAATGTAAGGTCTCGAGTTCAGATTCCTGGTATTCCACATGTGTCTAGCTTGATCCTGACAGATCTGCAACCTGTGTGGTCTCCGGCATCACAGGCCGTTTCCGGCCACACGTCATTGAGACTCGTGTTGGCACAGAAAAGCAGTGTCACCCTGGTGAGTGCTGCACCTGATGTAGTGGTCACAGCCAGGGGAGTGTGACCAGGTGAGAATGTTTGTGAGCAGCCAAGTCATGCAAGCACACATTTGCAAATTGTCTGATTTGGGGGCCAGACCCAGCATTGTTCAGGGATTACTCCTGGCTTTGTGCTCAGAGATGACTCTTGGTGGGACTCCCCTGTTCCCCTTGAACAGTCACACTCACACACACATTTATGTGTGACAGCCATCACTGTGTGCCTCAGCTATGAATGAACCCAAAGAGCACGGGAGCAAGTACCACAAGCAAACAGTGGGGCACCCCACAACTGGGAGCCCAGAACCCAATGCTGGGCAAGTGTGCAATCTCCAGTCCAGACCATGACTGCAGTCTGGGAGAAGAAACACACTCTGAAGCCTCAGTGAGGGGAGGAAAACAGCACGAGGAAAATGATGTATTTAATTGTGTGTTTTGGTCTGCACCGCACACAGCTGTGCTTAGCTTACTCCTGGCTGTGTGCTTGGGAATCACTCCTGGTAGGTCTGCAGAGACCATCTGTGGTGCTGGGGATTGAACCAGCGTTCAACCTCACAGACTGCCTTGAGGCCTTACTCATTTTTTTTTCTCTTAATTTTATTGAATCACCGTGAGAGAGTTATAAGCGTTCATGTTTGGGTTACAATCACACAATGATCAAACACCCATCCCTCCACCAGAGCACATTCCCCACCACCAATATCCCTGGTATATATAATCCCCCTTTCCCACCCTCCCTCTGCCTCCATGGCAGACATGATTCCCCATCATCTCTCTCTACTTTGGGGCAGTATGGGTTGCACTACACACCCTGAGAGGTTATCATGTTTGGTCCTTTATGTACTTTACCCATTATGCTGTCTTTCGTTTGTCCCCAGCAGCGTTTGAACAGTCACATATTCCCAGTTCCCTACTTGGTCTTATGAAATGGGAGTGCAGGTGCCCGCTCAGCCTTTGCTGCTTCAGTGGGATGGGGTTGCATTTTTTCCCTGAGTTTTGGCTACAGTAGAGTATTTATTATAGAACAGCTTATTTTTGGTGGTGAGGAGTGCATGGGGAGGGGTTCCACTACGCCTTTCCCTTCCTGTTCCTTTTTGGCTGGAGCAGTAGACTTTTGTTAGATCCTTTTGCTCATCTGTAGGCACTAATCGAGCTTCTTCAGCTCTTACTCTGGGATATGCGCACAGGAGCAGAGCTGGGGGAACTAAGTCCTATTGCTCGGGTCCCAGGGTTCCTAGTTGATCTGAATTTCTTCATCTTTAAAGTCCTTCTAGTTTTGTATTTTGGGTTGGACTTGGTGGGATGAGTAAAGGGAAATATTACAGGATCTCAAAAGTTAAGTCAGTCAACTTCTAAAAAAAAGTGTTCAAAAAAAAGTGTTCATTTATTGCCTCTTAAATGTCTTAGATTTCCATCTAGAAATATCCAAATTTGAGCATTATTTGTAATAATTAGAAAATGTGTTTGAATTTTTTTTTTTTTTTTTACTTTATAGTAAAGGGACTGGGAATGTAAATCAGCAGTAGGGCATTTGCCTTGTGTGTGTGAAGTCCTGGGTTCGCCCTGGCATCACACCACCCTTCTTCCCCTAAAAATCAGTTTCACAGTTGAAAACGTTTTTTATCTGTAATCAGTGTTTTAGAATTAAATATCATGCGGATTTTTACTATGGGAATAGAGAATTATTTTCCATCTCTTGATTTAAAAATG
This sequence comes from Sorex palustris, assembly GCA_028565675.1. NCBI lineage: Eukaryota > Metazoa > Chordata > Mammalia > Eulipotyphla > Soricidae > Sorex > Sorex palustris. Next base: position 428 of record JAOXYA010014103.1, on the reverse strand, counting down.
GAGGAAGTATTTTGTTGGTTTGGAGGGGTCACATCTTACAGAGTTAAGGCGTCAGGCTCTCAAATGCAAATCACATGGTCCAAAAGTATGTTTCTTTGACTTGTAAAATGATGCCATACTTTTCTGTTTTCTTTTCTTTCAGCTTATAGTCGCAACGACATGTATGGGAATAAACCACCCAATATTTTCTCGTAAAACTTTTGATTTTTGTATTGTGGATGAAGCGTCTCAAATTAGCCAGCCCATTTGCTTGGGGCCCCTTTTCTTTTCACGGAGATTTGTGCTGGTGGGGGATCATCAGCAGCTCCCTCCCCTTGTGCTGAACCGGGAGGCAAGGTAAGTAAAGGCTCGAGGCCCTCCCGTTGTTCGTCGATTTGCTCGAGCGGGCCCAGTAACGTCTCCATTGGAGACTTTGTTGTTACTGTGTC
>JAOXYA010014076.1:0-13833 GCA_028565675.1 Sorex palustris | reverse complement strand
GATGCTGGGAATCGAACCCGGGTTGGCCGTGTGCAAGGCAAATGCCCTACCCGCTGTGCTATTGCTCCAGCCCCAGAAGCCCGGTTTTAAACCTTTTTTGATGTTTGAGTGGTCATTGAACTAGAGCTCAGCTTGGCTCTTCTAGTGTGATATTTATGATTAGGTTAAGTGGCTTCCTATCCTGACGTTCAGGAAATGTGTCCTAGTTGAGGGACCACAGCATCACCCTTGGAATATATCTGTAGACATGGGGCCACGTTGTGCTCAGGGCTCACCTCTGGCTTGGTTCTCAGAGATCAACCCTGGGGTGCCGAGATGGAGCCTGGTCAGCCCTGTGGAAGGCAGGGCCCCCCCCTGCTGTGCTACCTGCACCCTGTCAGGGGGATTTCTTTCAGGAGAGGTGTAGTCGCCAGCACTCTCGGGAAAGCCTGCCCGGTTGTACTTGTGTCTTGCCCGAATGGTTGTTTAGTGTTTGTTGGTGACCTGGTGGCAGAGTTTCTCAAACATGATGGATCTGTTTATTAATGTCACTCCTGGTCCTGAGAAGCCCTGGGAAGCCGAGAGGGTGTTGTAATGGCATGGGGGTTGGTCTGGTGGTGTGGGGGGAGCGGGTTTCCTGGTGCTGCCACCTTCCACCGTTGCCCACTGTCCCTCCATCGGCACAGACACTGCTGAGGTCTGAGAGGCCGTGAGTGACTCAGCGAGGCCCCTTGGGTGGCTCACCAGCCCCACGTTACTGGGCAAGGGACCCCCGCCAGCCTTGGTTCCTGGCATCACCCATGGTCCCATTGTCATGTCACACATGAGCTCATACTCTCCAGGGCCGAATGCCATGCTCGGGGGGTGGGGGCGCTCTTTGAGACTGTACTAGTGTCTAGCCCCCTCTGTGGGCCTGCACGGAGGGCGGCATCCAGTGTCCAGCCACATGGATATCGACTCCTGGGCTCATTCTAGAAGCGTCTGCGATCTGAGAGATCTGCTGTAGGTTGGTGGACACTGCTCAGTCCACCTGCAGAAGAATCTATCACTGTCCACCAGCCCAGCCGGCCCCAGCCGGCGCTTGCATCTCCACAAACCCTGGACGTGACTTTGGTTGGCCGGTGGCTGGCCCAGCCCACCATGGCGACTCCTGCAGGACCCCCTCAGGCCCAGGGCTGGGCTGGGCAGTGTCTGCAGCCTGCCCTCTGGGCACCCAGAGTGAGGGGCCTGGAGGCTGGGGCAGAGCAGGACAGGGCTCAGCCTGGCCCCACGAGGGGAAGCTGGCAAGGAGCACTGCGGGGCGGGGGGCGTAGAAGAGGTCGTGGAGCCCATCCTCAGAGGCCGCAGCTGCCCTTCCCGGATTTGGGGGGTTCACGCCCAGCAGTGCCGGGGCTGACTCCTGGCTCTGTGCTCAGGGATTCTGTGCAGTGCCGAGAATGGATCCCAAGTTCGCCGCATACGGCACAGCTTGCTGTGCTGTCTTTCTGGGCCCCATGCTAGATTTGATTTTTTCAGACGTTGTTGAAATCCGTCATGGATCTTGAAGTTTTCTGCAGAGGAAAGTGTCGAGGGGTGTGGCGGCACAGAAGGCCCTGCTGACCCCTGCGTTAGCCTCTGCTTGGCAGGAGGGTGAGGGAGTGGGGGGGGGCCCGCACCCTGCAGCTGGGCCTGGAACCTGGGGTGAGCAGGAGTTTCGCGGGCAGGGGGAGTCAGGACATGGGGAGCAGGGGAGGCCTCAGGGACAGGCCCGCGGGGGGCTGAGCTGCAGAGGAGGGGCCGAGTGAGACAGAAATGGAGCCTCGGAGCAGACGGAGCAGATGCAGAGGTACCTGAGACCAGCGAGAAACCTGAGCCAGGGAGATAAGCGGGGACATTAGCAGGTGCTGACGGCCCAGCGAGCGAGCGAGCGAGGGGAGAGCACGGGCCAGATTGTAGGCGGGCAGGCAGAGTGCCGAGCCTGAGGGCCAGGAGGCGGCCAAGCCCAGGGACCCTCCCCTGAGCCACTGGGCAGGCCTGCTGGACAAGCGGGCCGCGAGTCTCCCACTGCCTGGCCAGATCTGGCGCTTAGGGACAGTGGGGAGGTGGAAGAGTTTCCAGGGGGCCAGTGAGAGGTGGCCAAGGGGTTTGCCGGGGGCCGAGGGGGACACAGGTGGAAGCGTTAGGCGCTGCAGGCCGAGCCGAGGAAATGGTGTGAATATTCCTGTGTTGACTCTGCCCTCCAGTGTGCGCGCAATCAGAACCCAGCGCTTGCTGGCGGGCTTGGAGTTTCCTCCCCTGGCCTGGGCTGGACGGTCCCTGTCCTCCGAAGGTCACGACCCGGTCCCGCTCACTGTCACCCCCTCATCCTTCTGCTTTCTAGAAGGGATCGTGCCGTGGCTTTTCTTTTTCTAAAATCCAGTAGATTTTGCCAGTGAAACCATTTGAGCCAGGAGAATGGTTTTGGGGAGAGAATTTTGTCTATAAAATCAATTTCTTTAATAGACTTGTCCTGTGCGCGTTGTTTATTAATCTTGCATGAGTTTTGGTAGATTGCGGTTCTTAAGGAATTGGTCCATTTCATTCACGCGGTCCAGCTGCTGCTGGTCAGCCTGCTCTGGCCCTGGCCCACGCGGCCGCGCCCACTACCCGCGGCTGCTTCCCCACGTGGCCCCTGGCTCCGGGTCCTGGTCCCGATCCTGGGAGGTCTGGAAGTGGCGCTGCCTTTCTCAAAGAGCTGTTCTTGGGGTTATTGATTCCCCCACTTTTGTTTCCCATTTTATTGATCTCGTTGGTTCTGTGCTGTTACTCGACGTCCGGGAGATGCCCAGATCTCTGAGGATTTCTTCCCCAAGTCTCACAGATTTGGTTCTCTGCCTCTGGGCTGTGCTCCTCGCCAGGCTCATTGCAGCCTGTTCAAGTGCGGTAGGTGGGCCCCGGGGGTGACCATCTTTGAGCCGAGATGGACATGAGTAGTTACATGGCCAGCAGCATCGTCCGGCTGCGAGCAGCCACGCTCCTCCCCCGGCACCTCTAGGTGATTTTTACTCCTCTGGGTGGCCTGTGTTTGTATGTGGGTTTCAGGAAGAACAGAACCCCCATCATTCTCTGCTTGGGGGTCTTCAGCGAGTCCTCAGCACCGGGACTGACAAAGCCACAGCAGTCCGCTGGAATGAAGGTCCAGAGAGAAGCTGCTAGAAGTCATGATGCAGAGGACCATGGTGATGGGAGTTGTAGGTGAGAAGCTGAAATCATCACAGGAAGCAGGATGGGGAGTATCTTTTTGGTTTTAAAAAAAGCTTTATACTGGGGCTGGAGCAATAGCATAGCGGGTAGGGCGTTTGCCTTGCACACGGCCGACCCAGGTTTGATTCCCAGTATCCTCTATGGTCCCCTGAGCACCGCCAGGAATAATTCCTGAGCACAAAGCCAGGAGTAACCCCTGTGCATCGCCAGGTGTTACCCAAAAAGCAAAAAAAAAAAAAAAGCTTTATACTTGGAGTGATAGCACAGCGGTAGGGCGTTTGCCTTGCATGCAGCCAACATGGCGGACCCGAGTTCGATTCCTCCACCCCTCTCTGAGAGCCCGGCAAGCTACCGAGAGTATCTCGCCCGCACGGCAGAGCCTGGCAAGCTCCCCGTGGCTTATTTGATATGCCAAACATTGTAACAACAAAGTCTCCAATGGAGATGTTACTGGGCCCGCTCCAATGGGAGGACCTTTATACTTGTGAACAATTGCTAGGAAATACACTACAAAGTTTGAATACTGTCTGCTTAGCCCTGGCGAATGGGCTTTGGGTGATTTTTTTTTTTTTTTGCATTACTGTATCCCAAGCCACCAAAATGACTCTAGCGTTTGTAAACACACTTTCTTCTTTGTCGTGGGGCGGTGCCCGTGGGGAGCCTGGGCCTCTCGTGCAGTCCAGCCCGCCCCTCAAACACGGAAACCAGATCCTTTTAAGTAGATTCGTTTTCTTCCTGTTTTAAAATAATACTTCAGAACCCATCTGTGCCGTGTTGCATTTGAGTCTCACCGTGGCTTTGTGTGTCTGCATCTCCCTCTCAGGAGTGTCTGTTCTGCTCCGGCTGGGTCAGCACGGCCTCCCTCCCTCTTCCTGAGGCCTCTCTCCCATCCTAGCTGATGTTTTTCTGCGTGAATGCGGGGTTCCTGGGTGCGTCTGGGTGTCTGACCTCAACAGCCTGGGACAGCACCTTCTGTCTCTGCCCACGGCCGGCCACTTCCCTGATGCGTGTGGTCAGTGGTTTTGTTAAATTGCGGGTCTCAGAACAGCACCACAGCTGGGCAGCAGCTGTGGGCCTTCCTGTAGCTTCCTGTGACCAGGGAAACTTTTCTTGCCTTGACCCTCCTTGGCTTCTGCAGTGCTCTTGGCACTGCAGCTCCCAGGGAATTTGGGTTGAGTCACTCTTTTCTGTTTCCTTTCTGAGACCTGGGCTGGCCTGGTCAGCTCTAGGTGATGAGTGAGGGAGGATCATGTGTGCATGAGTGTGTGCGCGTGTGCACAAGTGTGTACGCATGTGTGGGATGGTTTTTGGCTTTGGTTTTTAACAGTTTTCAGGATTCAGTCACAACTAGAGGACTTTTCCATGGTCTCGGCCCCAGTCTTCCCTTCCTTCCCTTTGGAAATAGTGATCCTGACCTAGTTCTTTTTTGAGGCCTCATTTCACAGAACATTGTGTTAAAATATTCTTATTCTTCTAATTAAGTGCGATGGAAGAACTGGCAGGTTTCCGCCGTGCCTGTTCTAGAACCTCCCATCCCCATCCCCCCGGCGCTGGTTGTTGACTGACATCATGCGGCTCAGACACACGGAGGGGCCTGGCCCAGTTCATAGGACAGAAGCTCTCTCCCGCAAGTAGCCTCACCTGGATTCTCTCTCAGAGTCACGTAGCCCCTGACGGTGCTTGTGGAAGTGCGTAATGGTGTGGTGACAGGAAAATGCTTCAGGGAGTGGAACTTACTCTCGTGTAGAATTCTGAATCGTTGTCAGATGGAGTGTGGCCCCACTACGCATTGCAGACCCTTAACTAAAGGCCACCCAGCCCCCCTCAACTGTTTGAGCTACTACGGTGCTATGTGAGATGTCATAAATTAATATTTAACTGGAAACCAATTCTGGCTGTGTCATGGTTGAGAGCTGTACTGGGTTAATCGTAATGAGTCAAATATCCTGAAAGTACTTAGAAATGGGCATTTAGAGCTCTTTGTTGTGGTGTTAAATGTCTTAAAACCTCCCGGCGGGGCCAGGCCAGCTCCAAGACCCAGGTCCACATTCCCAGGCTCTTCATGGGGTCCTCCAGCACCACACCACAAAGAAAACGTGACTGATCCCCCCGCCCTGAGCGCTTCAGCACTGCCCCCCCCAAAAAAAAGATTGTAGGCGTAAAGCAGAATCTGAGCATTCTTTTCTGTACTTGGTAAGAGAAGAGCTGTGTGGGGGCAGTGGAAGAAGGAGCCATGGAAGGTGGGGCAGGTGGGGGTGGCGAGCATCGTCCCCCAGCTCCGTGGGGAGCACCATCTCCCAACTCTGGGGGGAGTGGGGAGCACCATCCCCCAGCTCCGTGGGGAGCACCATCCCCCAGCTCCGGGGGGAGAGGGGAGCACCATCCCCCAGCTCCATGGGGAGCATCTTCTCCCAGCTCTGGAGGGAGTGGGGAGCACCATCCCCCAACTCCGTGGGGAGTGTCATCCCCCAGCTTTGTGAGGAGCACCATCTCCCAGATCCATGGGGAGTGGAGAGCATCGTCCCTCCACTATGGGGGAGATGGGATCACCGTTTCTCAGCTCTCTGAGCAGACCCCTTTCTGCGAGGAACTTCCTACCCTATTCTCATGGTAGAGTCGGCTAAGTTGGAGTGGCTGGACGGAGACCTGGGGGCCACAGCCAGCCTCTGCGACACCCAGCACCACTGCCCTCCTCTTGCCCGGAGACCCGTGGTCTCGGTCAGTGGCTGTGCCCTTGCTTGGCCGCTCATTCCAGGGCCCTTCGAGGCCTGTTTCTAAGTGCATCACATCCATGAATTTGGGTGGAGGGCATTTCTGGTTGGGGCTGTCCCCCAGTGCTGAGCATTTAGAGTCGAGCTGTATTTTAATTTTAACTCCACACACTTGATAGGCTCTTTCTTAAAGAATGCAGGTGAACATGATGCATTTTGTGTGAAACATTTTCTTTTTTTGTTTTGCTTTTTGGGTCATACCCGGCGAGGCTCAGGGGCTACTCCTGGCTCTGCACTCAGGAATCACTCCTGGCGGTGCTCAGGGGACCATATGGGATGCTGGGAATCGAACCCGGGTCGGCTGCGTGCAAGGCAAACGCCCTACCCGCTGTGCTATCGCTCCAGCCCCTGAAACATTTTCATTTGTATTTATGTCCCCATATTTGCTTTCTCACTGCACGGGCCCCTGTCTAGTACTTTCCATTCAATTATCAGAGATTCCATTAAAGGAATATTTGATCGTGAGCTTCTATTTATATAGATGTGGAGTCAGAATACTTTCTACATTACCTCTAATGGCCCAGTGATCGTAGAACCCGGCCAGCTTTCCTGGGCCTCTGCAAAGCTGCTGGAATGATGCTTCTTCTTAGGTGTTATGTAGCCGCAACGCCTCGCAATGTATGATGCAGATGACATGAGTGAATGAAGAATTGTGTGTGTGTCAGTGTGTGCATGTCTTTCTGTGTAAGTGTGAGCATGCCTTTGTGTGTGTTAGTGTGTGTTGTGTGTGCATGTCTTTGTGTGTGTGCCTGTGTGTACATGTGTCTGTGTATCTGTGCATGCTTCTGTGTGTGTGTCAGTGTGTGTATGCCTCTTTGTGTGTGTCAGTGTGTGCATGCCTATGTGTGTGTCAGTGTATGTCTGTGTGCACGTTTCTGTGTATGTCAGTATGTGCATACCTCAGTGTTTGCCTGTGTGTCATTGTGTATCCGTGTGTGCCTGTGTGAATGTGTGCATGTCCATATGTGTGTATGTCACTGTGTGCATGCCCGTGTGTATGTATGTTGTTGTGTGCATGCCTATGTCTATGTGCATTTCTTGCTGTGTGCATGTCCGTGGCATGTATGGTGCTCTGTGCAGGCCTGTGTGTGCCTGTGTGTCTGTGTGTGCATGTCACTGTGTGTGGATAGAGAGTCTCTGCAGATGTATCATCGGGGCTTTGTTTTTTTTGTGTGGGGGAGTCACACCCGGCGATGCACAGGAGTTACTCCTGGCTCATGCACTCGGGAATTACTCCCGGAGGTGCTCGGGGGACCATATGGGATGCCGGGAATCGAACCCAGGTTGACCATGTGCAAAGTAAAAGCCCTACCCGCTGTGCCAGTGCTCCAGTCCCATCTGGGCAGTTCCATGAGTGACTGCACCCTCCGTCCTTGGACAGCCTGCTGATGTCACCCGTCACTCTTGACTCCACCCTACTTCTGTGTACGGAATGCTTCCCTGCACACACGCTGTGGTCAACACAGCTTTCTTCGCACCATGTAGCTCCCTAGCACGCTCTCCCTTTTGCTCTGGATGGGTGGGATCTGCTTGGCCATGGCAAGAGTCCCAGTGCCAGGGCATCTCGTCGCACTGTTGTGTGACCGGTCTCCAGTACTTTCTTCCTGGTCACACCAAGCCCTTGTCCCCGCTGAGCCGCGCTCTATTGTGCGATGTGTGGCCGCTTCCTGTGTCTCCCTGACACCAGCGCCTGGGCCCGAGGGCCCGGAGGAGACCCGCAGGCCCCAGGGCACTGGCTCCTGAGCTCTTCCCGCCCCACACTGGTCGTAGGACGGACTCGGTTCCAGGCCCTGATGGTCAGTGTGCCACCCTTCTGCTGGAGGGGCTTCGGGATGCTGGGGTGCCTTTAGTGAGAGCTGTGCCACTCTGTTCTCTGCAGTGATGGAGTGGGGGGAAGATGTCAGAGCCATCTCGGAGGACGAGGCCGTGATGCTCGTGAACCACCAGGCGACCGGGGACGTGTGCACACTCATGATGTGCTTGCAGGACAAGGGGCAGGTGAGTGGGGGCGGGGGAGGGGAGGGGCAGCAGGGGCTGGGGAGCTGGGCATAGGTGAGGGGGGCACGGACTCTGTAGGTCTGTTTCCACTGGGACTTGTGTAGTTCTGAAATATTTACAAACTGAGAAGCAAAAGAATAGGCATTAGAGGGAGTCACTTCTGGAAAAGTGACTTCTCAAAGAGCGTTCAGGCGCTGGAGCAATAGTGCGGCAGGGAGGGCATTTGGTCTTGAGTGTGGCCGATCTGGATTTGATCCCTGGCACCACACATGGCCCCAGAGCCAGGAGTAAGCCCCAAGCACCACGAGGTATGGCCCCCAAACAACAACAACAACAAGAAGTCAGTTTTGTTTAGCACTAATAGAGTCCCTGTCTCGGGGTAGAGGCCAGGCGTGGGGAACAGAGTCGGACCAGAGGGAAGTGAGTGTGCATGGGCCCCGGGGAGATGGACAGCAGAGAACGGGCTGTAGGTGGGCTCGGAGCTGCCAGCATCTCTCTGTCCTGGGCTTGCACGGAGTGGGTGGAGGGCGAATCTATTTTATTGCTTTATGCCTTGAGGTACCTTACAGCAGATGTAGTGTGCGTGCATATGTGTGTACGCGTGCATATGTGCATGCATGTGCATGTGTTGTGTGTGGTATGCATGGGTATGTGTATGCGCATGCATGTATGCATGAGTGCATGTGAGTATGTGTGGGTACATGTGTGCATGTGTGAGTACTTACGTGTATGTATGTGCATGTGTGAGTGCACGCGTGTGCGTTGTGTAGGTGTGTGTGTTGCCTGTGGTGTATGTGCGGGCCTGGCGGCTCTCAGGGGACCTTCTGTTGCTGGGATCCTGTCCCAGTTTCCTGTCTGCAGAGCCCACCCTCAGCCCAGAGGGCCACCTCTGGCCCAAATTTATAGATCTTAGATCTCAGTTTATCAGTACAGAGCAAGATTGAAAACTATTGCTCTGAACTTAGTGGCTTGGGGAAACCTTTTAAAAGCAGCCCCGGATGGCCAAAACAGCGCTGTCACTGACCTGACCTGAGATAAAGCAGGCCCCTGCTCTGTCCCTGGTGGGTGTTCTGTCCTCACGAGAGCTTAAGAGCTCCCCCTTCCCTCCTCTGAGGCAGCCAGAGCCTCGCTTCCGGGCACGCCTATCCTCACGGAGGTCAGCAGCGGCTGCTTGTTTGTCTGTGAGAAGGAATGTGATTTCCTCGGTGGGGAGCGCGTTGAGGAGACCCTGTTTATACCTGTGTTCAGTTTTGAGATTGGCCTGAAACCTGACCTCCTCTCAGCTGCGTGCTGCAGGCCCAGTAGCTTCCAAGCAAGCATGTGCAGGAAAGGTTTCTGTACAAAGACTGTCATCTTCCCTGGAGTAACAGATACTGTCTGTAACCTTAGGGAATGCAGAGACTATTACTGCATGGAGAGAGTGTGCATGCGCATATATGTGTGTGAGTGTGCATGTATGTATGTGCGTGTGTGTGTGTGTATGTATGTGTGCTTGCTTGTGTTGCTCCGTATCAAACCCCACTTCCAAACATGCAAGGGCGGTACTTCACCACTGAAACACATCCCCAACCCTTCTGTTAAATGGATTTCTCTTTTTTGGTGGTGGTGGTGGGGGGATACCCGTTGGTGCTTAAGGCTTTCTCCTGGCTGTGTTCAAGGATTATTCCTGGGAGTGCTTGGGGGATAAGACAGAGTGCTGGGGGTTGGATTTGGGTCTGTATCTGCTATTCTGTTTAACTACTAAATGGAACTGCATGATCTTTTCAGATATTTTTTGTTTCATCTTTTCTTAGAAAAGATATTTGAAATATCATTTTGTAACGTAATATTGTAGCTGCTAAGGTAAAGTCATCTTCATGAGGCTTTAGTGCTTATTAAACTTTCAACCCTCTTTGAGAAGTTTTACCGCTTTATTGTATAGTTCCAGAAGAATCTTACAGATTGAGGATTTGCAGACTGTTTAGAACGCAGCAGAAGTGTTAGGCCCATGTGGGCTGGACTCGGCTGTTTTCTGCCTGCATGTTTGTCCCTGGGGCCGTGTCACCGCATTCCCTGTGGCCAGCATGAGGCCGAGCAGCACTCGGGGACAATGGGACCTGACTGGAACACAGAGCTACTTGGTCATCCAATATCTGATTATTTCCTGCTTCAAATATTTCAGGCGGTCGCTCAGATGATGTGGCTGATGGATCACATTTTTAAGTACACAAACTTTGGAATAGTTTCCTTGATTCACGGCGACTTCTTCATAAGGCAGGTAAGTGATGATAAGAAACATAATCGGCTGGTGCCAGGGTCCCAGATGTGTACGTGTCCCCAGGCCGGCTGAGCCCCCAGTGGGCTGCACCAGCCTCCGTCCTGCTCCCCAGAGCTCTGTCCACTCGTCTGTGTGTCTCGCTGCTGTAGACATGGCCCATGGGCTCTTCCTGCAACTGCGCCCAGTGGGGCCTGGGGAGGGCCTGCCAGGTGGGGGACACACTGCACCCCAGTCCCCAGCCCTGTCAGCACCTTAGAGCCATTCCTGGTCACAAGCTGCTTTCCGAGAGTGACCCAGAAGGCACCTAAATCAGCAGGAGGGAGAGTGTTAAGTAAACCAGGCATTCCGTCACTCACAGTAGAAAAAAAATTACACCACCAGGAGTGATTCCTGAGTGCAGAGCCAGGAGTAACCCCTGTGCATCGCTGGTTGTGACCACCCCCCAAAAAAAAGGAATAAAAAAAGACATCCAGGCTCAGGGAGAACAAGAGCAGAACCTTTGGGGGAAAGCTTTGTGTGAATCTTTGAGAATGGGTTCGGGCTCCAGGGAGACCGCATGTTGGGGACAGCCCAGCCCTGCAGGGTGCCCAGGGCAGCACCACATAGGGCCCCCAGTCCAAAAGGAAGTTTAGAAAGAATGTGGGTTGGATGGGCGCAGGTGGACTGGGAATGGCCCTAAGATTCTGGTCAGTGCCACGTGGACTCACTCCCTGATTGGCCCCTGGTGTGACATCTGGCCAGGCGCAGATACAACAGATGGGCCTGTCTGGCCATGCTGCGACCAGGAAGCAGTGCCTGCCTGGCCCCTACCTGGTCACCCTCAGGTGCAGGAAGAGACAAGATCCGAGTGAATGGGGTGTCCGTGGGTGTGGCTGGGGAGAACGTTGTGCCCTCAGGGCTGCCTTTCCTACACCACAAGTCTCAGGTGCTTTGCAAATTGACTTCTTTTTTTTCTTTTTTTTTTTTTTTTTCCTTTTTGGGTCACAACCAACTATGCTCAGGGATTACTCCTAGCTCTGCACTCAGGAATCACCCCTGGCGGTGCTCGGGGGACCATATGGGATGCTGGGAATCGAACCTGGGTTGGCTGCGTGCAAGGCAAACGCCCTCCCCGCTGTGCTATTGCTCCAGCCCCACAAATTGATTTCTAAAGAGGAAAGTGGGGTTACCATTTCCGGCTGATTGTAATAAAGATCATGGAGGGACGGAAGGGAAAAAGAATCAGTGCTCAACTTAACCTCTGGAGCTATGGGCAGAGATCCCAAGAATAGCGAAAACGGATTTCATCGGCTGAGCTCAGCAAGCAGAGAAAATGTTTCACTCACGTGTGCTGGGAATAATTGCTTTGCTGTTTGTTTGGGGCCACACCTGGTGGTGCTCAGGGGTTACTCCTGAGCAGTTACTCTGCACTCAGGAATTACTCCTGCTGGTGCTCGGGAGACCATATGGGATGCGGGAATTGAACCTGGGTGGGCCATGTTCCAGGCCGACACCCTCCCCGCTGTGCTGTCGCTCCAGCCTGGATTTGTGCCGGGACAATCAAGAGAGTGAGGGAGCACATGTGTTACTTGGGAGTCGGGTGATGGTGCTAGCTGGGAAGCCAGTGACGTGGCCGGAAGGGATGGAAGAACCTCTGTGACCTTAGACCCAGAGCTTCTGCCCCTCCTGGCCAGCTCAGCTGCCTCTTCCCCCGTGCCCTCAACTCAAGAGTGGCCTCGGGCCCAGCCTGGATGATCCCTCTGCAGCCTCCAACTGGGGCGGTGGGCTCTGCTCCGTGAGCGCCCAGAGCACCTGCCTTCAGACCTGTCCAGCGCCGAGTGTCCCTCGTGCCCCCTCACTGCCCCAGCTATCCCTCACTGCGCCCCACTGTCCCTTACTGTTCTCCACTGTTCCCCCTCTGCCCTCACTGTCCCCCCAACTGTCCCCCACTGTCCCCACTGCCCATCACTGCCCATCAGTGCCCCTCAGTGTCCTCAGTGCTCATGTCCTCCACTGCCCCCGACTGCCCCTCACTACCCCCAAGGACTCTCCCTTCCCTCTCCCCCACTGCCCTGCACTGTCCCTCCCTGCCCCTCACTCAGCCTGCTGCCTGCCCGTGACTGGTCCCCGCCCTTCGCCCTCTCTTCCTCCTGACAGGCCCTCCCCTGGAGCACCGGGGGCCTCTTCCTTCTCCCCCAGGGGACAGTGGGCAGGTGCTGGGACTGAGTCCCACGGGGACGGCCCGGGGAGCCTCTGGCCGTGTGTGCGGGTGCCCTCGGGTGCCTCTGGGGTGCCCTCGCTGCTCACAGGGATCCGTGGGGAGCGCCCGCCTGACCTCATGTTGTGTCCACCATCCAGGGGAAGTCTCACCGGGACCGGCAGCTGCTGCTTCTCAAGAAGCACCTAGAAAATAATTACAGGAGCAGAGATAGAAAATGGATTGTTTTGTTTCCAGAAGGGGGCTTCCTGCGGAAGAGGCGCGAAACAAGCCAAGCATTCGCCAAGAAAAACAACCTTCCGTTCCTCACGCACGTCACCCTGCCGAGGGTGGGCGCCACCAGTGTCCTCCTGAGCACGCTGGTGGTGCGGCAGGAGAACGGGAGCCCAGCTGGCGGTGACGCCAGGTGCCCAGGTAGGTGGCCACGCGTCTCGCTCACCGCACCTTGTTCTCAGCTGTCACCAGCTCCGAGTCACTCTGGCAGGGGAGGAGTGGCCGGGCTTGTTGTTGTTTTGGTTTGGGGACACGCCTGGCGATGCTCAGGGCTACTCCTGGCTCCTGTCCTGTGCTCAGGAACTGCTCCCAGTCGTTCTCGGGGAACATATGGGATACCGAGGATCGAACCCGGATCGCCACGTGCGAGCAAACGTCCTTTCCACTGCACTGTCTCCGGGCGGCTGGACTTTGAACGTCCATGCAGTTTATTTAGCTGCTGCAGACCCGGCTGTGTCCAGGCATTCCTGCCTTTGCACCAACAGTGGTTCCTGAGAGCAGCTTCGCACGTCCATGCACTGCTCTGTGTGGGGGGCACCGTGAAGGGCACATGAGATAAGAAGACCTGGGAGTGGTCCCAAGAGGACACCACATCCCCCTCTGCCCGAGGCCCAGCACCGTGGTACCTTCCGGTTCTCACACTCAGTCTCCGGCACAAAAAGTCATGTGAAAAACTCTCCATCTGAGAGACATGTGGATGCAATGATACAGATTTCTTCATGTGACAAGTTCAGAATTTGTGTTTGATGCTGAGATGCTATTCGGCTGTGTTATAAGAGGCTTAAAATATTGATATGTGACTCATTCCACTGCAGACACTACTTACATAAACACAACAATCTGGACACTGGCAAAGAAGTTTATCAAGTTGTTGATAATAGATAAAAGAGTTGGGGAAAGTCAAAGGGAGGGACGGGTAAGTAGCCGATGCTCAGCCCCGCCACAGCTCAACCCGACCACTACAGGTGATGCATTCGGGCATTTCTGTCTTGATTTTGTTTGATTTGGGGGCCACACCTCGTTGTTACTTACTTTTGGATCATGACAGCATTTGTCCACGATCATGCCCTCAACTTATAGTTGAGTATCGTGGCGCTTTGGCCTGGCCCATTTCGATGCCAGGGTAGCTCACAGCT
>JAOXYA010014070.1:0-13834 GCA_028565675.1 Sorex palustris | reverse complement strand
TGGGGAACATAAAGTAACAAAATAGGAGACTAACACCCAAGAATGGCCGAGATTAGTACCAGGAATTTTACTCCATGTTATTATTTTATTTTATTACTGTTTTGGGGGAAAGTATGGCTTTCGGGCCAGCGATGCTCAAGGGTTAACTTTTGGCAGTGCTCAGGGATCGAACCTGGGTCAGCCAAGCATAAGGCAAACTCCCTGCCCACTGTACTATAGTTCGGGCCCCAACTCCCAGGTTCAGCCAGGCCTGAGACCTGTCCCTTCTTCCTTCCGGTGAAGGAACCTCCTATTACAGAGGGTGCAACTGGGCTGGGGAGATCCCCCGCACGGATCGTGATGAGCTGGTGATATCCTGGGCCCCGGTGGTATTCTTTTGCAGGGAGCCAGGGGTCCTGGGGGGTTGGAGCTGTGAGCCCCGCGGGCAGCCAGGGCAGCCCGGGAAGCCACATACCCTCACGGCCCTGACCTTTCCCAGGTGCTGCTCCAGTGCCAGGATGGCGGTCTGAAGCTGGCTCTCAACGGGCAGGGCCTGAGCTCCACTAGCCTGGGCCAGAAGACCCTGGAGGGACTTCGGGTGTTCCGTGTCACTGGCAGCGTCCACCTCTACTGTGTCCACTGCTGAGGAGCCAGCCAGGTCCCTAGGTGTTGGCTGCTGTCCTCCTGTCATCAGACCGTGTTCTTGTCCCTGTGCTGGCAGGTTGACTTCACTCTGGGGCCAGAAGCCTGTGTCTGTAGGGGCGTTGGGACCCCAGCAGAGGAAGGACCAGAGAGAAGGTTTCTCACATTCTGGTCCCCCTCTCCTCCACAAGCCTGGGATTGGAACCATCATCCTTCGGGATTAGCCAGGGAGATTCAGAATGACAGCAGTTCACAGGCCGCTAGTTCCCATTCCTCAAGCAGTTCGAAAGAGAACTGTCCAGATCAGGAGAAAGCTGTGCCTCTTAAAGACCTTCTGGATTGTTCCAGTCATCATCCCATCCTTTCCAGGCTTCAGATTGATCTCGTGGTCGAAGTTTGTTGTTGCCCTATGTAGGGCTAGGCCACAGAGATGGTGAAGACCCTGTGGGTGAGGCATCCTGAGCCCCAGGCCTGGGGTGGGCATGTAAGATCTGCCCTCACATTGACATTTAGTCGATCGGACACTGTCTGCAGAGGAGGCTGGGAAAGTCTCTGGTCAGCCAACCTGCGCCTGGTCACAGTCCTATTACCGTGAAGACAGGGAGAGCAGATTTGGTGGACAAATGTACTTCACGAAAAGTCGGTGCTAAGATCCTGCTCAATAAAGGAGAAGACAAGGCATGGAGAGACTAAGTAAAGGGTGAAAGGAAGAGCACCAACGGAAATGAAAGGGTTTAAGAATAAATAAGTTAGGGGCTGGGGCAATAGTACAGTGAATAGGGCATTTCCACGTGGCCAACCCGGATTTGATCCCTGGCATCCCATGCGGTCCCGGAGCACTGCCAGGAGTAATTCCTGAGTGCAGAGCCAGGAGTAACCCCCTGAGCATCACTGGGTGTGACCCTAAAAGCCAAAACAAAGCAAAACAAAACACAAATAAATAAGTTAGTAATTATGAATTACTGGGAAGAGTGCAAGGATAGAGCATATGCCTCACACAGACAAGGCTCTGTGTGTGTGTGTGTGGGGCAAGAATTCACCCTGAGAATCCTTGGGAAATGGGCCTATAAAAATATAACTACATTTATATAGTATTTCTTTTAAAAGGTTATATATATGTAACCAGGTATACTATATATTGTTTAATATTATAGACAGACCAATAGGAGTCCCCCATGGTCATGAATGAAAAATCATAAAACTGATATATACATATAAAGAAGACTGGTAGTGAGTTTTATTGGGAAATAATAAAACTAAGAAAACATTTCCTACCCCTAAAGTAGCTCAAAGGCATGAGGAAATAAAAAATACCAAGTTCTTTGGAAATGAAAAAATGAACCACCACCCAGATGCAGAAACTGAGATCATAGAAGGATGGATCCCCTCTAGCAGGAGAAACTTTTAAGAGAATCCAAAGGTCATAATTGAAAATATGAAAGGACCATCAAGAGCCCACAGTCTTTTTTCTGTGACAACACCCAGATTAACTTTTGTGCAGAGAACTCCAGGCCAAGACAGTTTGGGAGCCCTTACTCTAGAATTGGTTTGGGGATAAAGCAACTCTGTTTGGGGTGTGTGGGGTGCATTCTCCATCCTGGAGACTTCTGTGTCTCAGCCTGAAATGTGAATGTGCTCTCTCCGCTTTGTTCCTCTGGAGCAGCCCGATTCTCTCTTTCTCTCCCAACACATTTCTCTAAATAAAATTTTCAAATAAAACTCTTTCGCTTCACTATTTCATCTTAGATTGGTATGAATGGGTGGGTAGGGGGAGAGGACTGACAATGAGTTCTTTGAGTTCTTGGCAAGTCATAAAACCAAGCTGGAATTTTAAGAAGTCACTTTGGGGGCTGGAGCAATAGCACAGCAGGTAGGGTGTTTGCCTTGCACGCAGCCGACCTAGGTTCGATTCCCAGCATCCCGTATGGTCCCCCGAGCACCTCCAGGAGTAATTCCTGAGTGCATGAATCAGGAGTAACTCCTGTGTATCGCTGCTTGTGATCCAAAAAGCAAAAAAAAAAAAAAAAAAAAAGTCACTGTCAGTCGCTCTACAGTAGCAAGACATAGCTAGACGCACATTATTGATTGGACAGAGGATCTGAGGTCTGATCGACTCTACTTGGCAGTAGCTCAGACACAGAGAAAGTCAGACCACCCCTCTGGAAAGATGTTCCAGGAGAAACAAAGGGTTGTTGATAAGGGCATGAACATGGACCATCAAAAATTTCAAACTCTTCTCTTTATAATCCCAGCAAAGGACTCTTTCCTAGGTAGAAAGCCCCAAGTGCCGGCAGTTTAGGAGAAAAACCTATTAAACCAACTCTGAAAAGGCAAGCAGATTGCCTCCACATCCTTTGGGGGCCCACATCTCCACCTGAGATGTGGGCCCTACACTCTCTCCCCCCTGCGGAGAAGCCCCTGTTCTCTCTTAGATGTTATTCTCTCTTTCTCCCCACCCCCCTTCACTTAATCCTTACATAAAACTGAATAGTAAGAGTTAATAGAAACCTGGGCTGGAATGATAGCACAGCGGATAGGTTGTTTGCCTGGAACGTGGCTGACCCAGGTTCGATTCCCAGCATCCCATATGGTCCCCTGAGCTACAGCCCAGAGTGATTCCTGAGTGCAGAGCCAGGAGTAACCACTGTGCATCGCCAGGTGTGACCCCCCCAAAAAAAAGCCCCTCCAAAAGAGTTAACAGAAACCATAGGAGTTAGTTAAACCAATAGTTAAAAGACAATAATAATAGTTATGTAACAAAAAGCGCGAGCCAAACACGAAACCACCCAGACGGCAGGGCAACGGTCCATAGAGATAAAGAACAGGAGGACCATTTGCAGACAAGATGTATGTCCCAATTAGGACGAAATGTGCTGACCATCCTCATTTCTTGTACCCGTGTTATGTCCAGATAAGGGTGGGAAAGTTTGGGTGGAATGCGTGCAAAATATATAAATTGAAGGCAAGCTGAACAGTCGGTGCTCTCCGAGTCCCTTTGGCTTGGAAGCCCTCAGCGCTGAGCTCTAATCCACTCACTCTCTTCCTTTCAACTCTGTCTTGTTCTCCGTGTGTCTGGTGAACGTGGTGGCCGAACACGTGGAGGTTACGCGGAGATCCCTCTTGAGCGCTGGCATCACGTTCACGGGCACCCCTGTCCCCACTCTACTAACATGAATGATGTGTGCGCGTGTGTGTGTGACTGAGTACGGCCCCACGGCTCTGGCTACGGGGTCTGAGTGGGCTCTAACCCGCGGTTCCGTGGATCCCGTAAAGGCTGAAGGAGATTTGCTCCGTAAGGAAGCAACCAGGCAGGGGGTTTATACCTGTACTCCAATGCCAAGGGAACCTTAAGATCCCGCGAGGGGTCCGGCCGGGCGAGCATCAGCTTGTTGCCCGATAACACAACCCTCCTCGACCCCTGTCTGAGTCCACCTCTCCGTATTGTGTTTTCCGCTCTTTCTATTTC
Source organism: Sorex palustris (assembly GCA_028565675.1). Lineage (NCBI taxonomy): Eukaryota > Metazoa > Chordata > Mammalia > Eulipotyphla > Soricidae > Sorex > Sorex palustris. Next base: position 9,747 of record JAOXYA010014070.1, on the reverse strand, counting down.
TGGCGCGTTGAAGACCGAAGACTCGTGGACACATCTGCCTGTCTGGAGCCCGGTAAGGAAAGGAAATCATGTAATAAAGTGTTTTCTTCTTCTTTCTGCTCGGGTTAATTGCCCCCTCTGGAATGCTGGACGCAGCTGCAAATTCCACGGGGCGGGTTGCTCGGAGACGTTCGTAGCAGCCCTGGGATATTCTGGGTTTTTGAGGCTCGAGAGCCAATCTGTTTTGTTTTCTTCTGTTTACCTTAATTCTCTGTTTATTATTCCTGATTCTTATTTTTTTGTTGAGAAATATTGGGTGATTTATTCTAAACAAGTATGGGCAATCAGACATCAAAGAATCCTACTGAATCCTACTGAATCCTACTGGGGACCCACTGAGGGGAGTGGGAGAAGCATGCAAGGGACTGGGTCAGCAGATTCACCCTTTGGACCCTCTGTGAGCATGGTGACCTAACAAACACTGCATTACTTCATAATTTGTGAGTTTACAAAATAATGTGTGAGTGCTGGGTGACAGCGTGTGCGTTTGGTGGCTGAAAGCCACCTCCTGTCCTTCCCCCAGAGAGACAGAAAAACTGGGGGACCACAGCCTCATGGTGAAAATGGCCCATTTAATGCAGAGGTGCCAGCATTGTATAGAACATCTGAAGGGGTCAGAGGTGTAGGACTGCATGTTCGTGTGATTTACAGAGGTAAAACATTCCAGCAGAGGCCATTCTCTGGGGGAGATAAACTCAAGGAGACGCTCTGTCTCCCAGGGATATCTTTATTGCTTCTCTCTATCTCTCTAATTGTGTGTGTGTGTGTGTGTGTGTGTGTGTGTGTGTGTGTGTGTGTAGCAATTAAGTCAAACAATTAGTCAAACAATTAATTCTATTTCTTATCCAGACTTGTGGTCGTTTGGGTCAACACAGTAAGAGATAAAGATCCCAAAGTCTATCTAGTTCTCTGGGCTCTGAGAGAAAGGGAGGCTTTTGCCGTAAATCCCAGACTAAGTCCTCAGGTCAGTTCAGTTTATCCTTGACCACCGGTGTCCTGTCTCTTAAGTCATAACAGCTTGCATCAAGAGCATGCATTTATGCTTTCTAGACTGTCCCATTTCAATGCCGGGGTAGCTTCACCACTCGCCCTGGCTCCATCCCAGTCCCACAGCAGGACTTCCCTTTTGGGGTGTTAAGAACTACAGCAACTGAAGCCTGAGTCAAGTAATTACGACCAAGTAATTATGCCCAGAAGTAGGTATATTTCAGAGTCAATCAACTCCCAAATATCAGGAGCATAGCATTAAGGTCTTTCTGTTTTTATGCAAAGAACATTGCTCTATAGTAAAATATGAAAAGGCTATAGGGGAAATAGAAAAGCAAGTAATTCACTGTCATTGTATCACTGTATCACTGTCATTGCCAAACACAGTAACAACAAGTCTCACAATGGAGACATTACTGGGCCCACTCAAGCAAACCGATGAACAATGGGAGGATAGTGCTACAGTGCTACTCTTACTGCTTAGGGGATTTTCTTTTATCAATGAGAAATTTTTTTTTTTGTTAGGATAGCCTTTGATAGAGCTAATTTTTAAGACTTGTGGTTCCTATTTTGTGAGTTAATAATCTTAAATCAGGCTAAAACATCTAGGAAGCTGATAGTGTACCACAAATCCTGAGTGAAAAAGAGACATGCACCAAGATATATTATGAAACTATCAAAAGTGTATAGCACTGTAGCACTGTCCTCCCATTGTTCATATATTTGCTCAAGCGGGCACCAGTAAGATCTCCATTCTGAGATTTGTTACCGTTTTTGGCATATCGAATACGTCATGGGTAGCTTGCCAGGCTTTGCGTTGTGGTTACTATACTCTCAGTAGCTTGCCGGGCTCTTGAGGAGGGGAGGAGGAATCAAACCAGGGTTGGTCCTGGTCGGCTGCATGCAAGGCAAGCGCCCTACCCACTGTGCTATCGCTCCAGCCCATCAAAAGTGTATAATGGAGAAAAAATATTAGCAACTGCTCGAAAGAAAATGCATGTGACATACAAAGGCTACCCATACAATACAGGCTAAGAAGACGGCAGGTTGATGTATTCAGTCACTTTATTAAAATAAGAACCTGAAGCCCTGCAAAATGATCCTTAAAATCAGATGAAGAGATAAAGGCTTTCTCAGGTAAACAAAAGCTAGAGGAGTTGACCACCGCCAGACCAAATTACACATATCATAGAAATTCTACTTGGGGAGAGATGCTGTGGCTGAGTTGTCCCAGGTAGGCCTGGTCTTGGGTCTGAGACTTCTGTTTTGGGGAAGACTTTTGGTTACAGTTTCAATTTCCTTGATAGTTATAGGTCTATGCAGGTATTTCAAATCTTCCTGGGTCAGCCTTGGGAGGTTATAGGAATCCAGGAATTTATTCATTTCGACTAGGTTCTCTTGTTTTGTGGCATACGAACTCTCAAAGGAGTCTCTGATGATCTTTTGAATTTCTTTGGTGTCTGTTGTGATGTCCCCCTTTTCATTTCTCATTCGGTTTATTAGGGTTCTCTCTCTTTGTGAGTCTTGCTCGTGGTTTATCAATCTTGTTTATTTTCTCAAAGAACCAGCTCTTGGTTTCATTGGGGCTGAGACTTCTGGAACCTTCTCAGGACCGGGACAGTCCAAGTCCTTGCCCTGCTGGAAGACCCACTCATGTGTCACTTCCTCTGGCATCTAAACTGCTCGCTCCAGGACTCATCTCAAAGTGACACCAGGCTGCTGACCCATCTTAGTTCCGCAGCTCCTGGTACAGCGTATGCAGCTGCTTGACACCTCTTCATTTCACAGCACTGACATCCCACTAGGAGCATGGCCACGGGGGTGAGAAAGTTGTGTCGATGCCCACTGGGCTCCATAAGTAAAAACAATAACACAGAAGGCTCCGCCAGCACTGAACAGCTCCGTAAACCTCCGATGATGATTTTAGTCACTCTATTATGAGAAATATGTTGTAACAGACAATATAAAGGAAATGATTTTGTGGCCTGCTAAAAAGGGTTGGTTTGGGGATGGGGAGTGGGAACCTGGGGACATTGTGGGGAGGGAAGGTCACACTGGTGGTGCGATTGGTGTTAGAACATTGAATCTCTGAAACGACTGTATTTTGAACAACCTTGTGATTTACGATGTTTGATGTCTCAACATTAAAGAGGAGTGTGGGGGGTGGCAGTCGAGAGACAACACAGCAGGTAGGGCACTTGAGTTAATTGTGGTTGATCCTGATTTGATCCCCAGCCAGGAATGATTCCTGAACTCAGAACCAGGAGTAACTCCTGGGCATTGCCTGCTAGTGACCCCAAAATAAACAAAGAAATTCTCCTTGGCTGACTAAGCCTGGACTGATCGCCTGTAGTTCCCTACAGCAGTGCCCTGGCTCCTGAGCACATTCAATCGGCATTTGCCTCAGGACTGTGTCCTGTGGGGTACACTGGGGGTGGCAGCCTAGTGCCCATCCAGGCCTCATTTTCCTGTGCAAACACAATAGAACAGGCACCGTGGGAAGAGAATTGGGGATCCCCCTATGCCAGAGAATAAACCCACTAAAACCCAGGTATGAGGAACCAGTGACTGAGAACTCCAGGTCTCAGGGGGTCAGGATTAGGTCATCCCTTCTCACCTTCCCACCCTTCCGGGGTCCTGGCTGTCATGTCCACAAACTGCCACCAGGTACCATTTAAGGGCATTAACGACCATGATCCAGAAACTCACAAATGAATCTGAACCGAGCAGCAAGGATGGCTCTGGACCCCAATTATTTAAAGTTTCAGAATCCCAGGAGCACACAGCTGCAAAAGTAGCCACATCATATCTCATGCTATTTTTTTTCTTTTTGAATCACTGTGAGAAAAACTCTTACAGATATCTTCTACTATTCATAACTTGATCACTTGAAGGATAAGAAAGGAGAGGCCGATAAAATCTCAAGGCCGAACTAGGCTGCCACAACGCAGGAAGACAAAAATGATCGTCTGTACTTTCAATGCACGTACTATTCATAACAAGCAATACAAAATAAATTATCTAGCACCTGCCTGTGGGGTAGGCTTGAGTGGTGGTGGGAAACTTGGAAATAATGGTGGTGAGAAGGTGCAATGGTGCTGGGATTGGTGTTGAAATATTAAATGTAATCAATTATTGTCAACAACTTTGCACTGTAGCACTGTCCTCCCGTTGTTCTCGATTTGCTCGAGCGGGCCCAGTACCGTCTCCATTGTGAGACTTGTTGTTACTGTGTTTGGCATATTGAATACGTCATGGGTAGCTTGCCAGGCTTTGCCATGAAGGGGAGATACTCTCGATAGCTTGCCAGGCTCTCTGAGAGGGGCGGAGGAATTGAACCCGGCTCAGCCGGGCTGATGGCGTGCAAAGCAAACACCCTACCACTGTGCTATTGCTCCAGCCCTGAAAAATTTAAATACCAGAAATAGGCATAATAGCTTAATGAGCCCGCTACCGGCTCTCACAACCTGAATCCAAACCTCAACATGATTTGCTTGTATCCCACACTCTCCTCACCTTCTGTTGTTGTTTTTTTGTTTGTTTGTTTTAGTACCAATAGGTTTTTATTTATTCATTGTATTTTCCCAGGGTACATAAAGGGAATGGGAAAGGGATCAGAATGTATGTAACAAAATGATTGCAAAAGGGAAAGGAAATAACCACACAGCAAAATCAACCATCAAATAAGCATTTCCTAAGGATGGGTTCACCAAAGCCCATGGGCTCCAGTCTTAGCCCCTAGAATGAGGGAAGGGGATCAAGGAATGAACAGACAGGTACATGCTTCCCTACTCTCCCACCCTCCCTCCCCATATATTCAAGATTTCACACAAAGTTTTTGGTTTCTAGCAGTAAACATGACCTCCTGTTTGAAACATTCCAGACATTTTATTCTTGTTTCCATTTGTATATATGTGACCTTGAATTTCTAAAAGATTAGTATCTTTACTTAAGTACAATATTATCAGCACACAAAATTGAGGACATTTATATCCTATTGCCATCAAACTTTTTCTTTTCAATTATTATATTTAAAGTTTTTTTCAAAGCAAAACCTATCTTTAATTCTTGCTTTTGTTTGTTTTTATTTGGGGACCACACTCAGTGACGCTCAAAGCTTTCTCCTGTCTCTGTGCTCAGAGATTCTTCATGGCAGAACTTGGGGGACTATACACGATGCCAGAGACGGAACTAAAGCCAGGTCAGCTGCATGCAAGGCAAGCACCCCAGATGCTCTACCATATCCCTGGCCCCCAGAAATCAGTTTTTATTTTATTTCATTTGTGTGTGTGTGTGTGTGTGTGTGTCACACCCGGTGATGCACAAGGGTTTCTCCTGGTTCTGCACTCAGGAATTACTCCTAGTGGTGCACGGGGGACCATATGGGATGCTGGGAATCAAATCCAGGTCGACCACGTGCAAGACAAACGACCTACTCGCTGTGCTATTGCTCCAGCCCCAGAACTCGGTTTTTAAAGGGAGCTTTTTCTGAGCATGAAATAAAACTCCCAGCCACCATATCAGAAATGTTTTATAGTTGTTAATTTGTTTGTTTGTTTGGGGGTCACACTCAATGATGCTCAGGGCAGGCTCCTGCCTCTGAGCTCAGGGGTCACTCCTGGCAGGGATTGGGGGACCATTTATGCTGCTGGGGATCAAACCAGGGGTCAGTTTTCTACAAGGCACATGCCTTACCCACTATACTACTTCTCCGGCCTTCTTTGATAATTCCTATATTCAGAATGTAACTCAGCAGTAGAGTGCTTGCCCTGCCTATATGAAGTCCTGAGTTTGACTCCTACCATTAAGGATCAAACTTTATTATTATTATTATTATTATTATTTATTTAGGGCTGTAGTGATAGCACAGCAGTAGGGCATTTACCTTGCGTGCAGCCGACCCAGCCGAGCCAGGTTCAATTCTTCCACCTCTCTCGGAGAGCCTGACAAGCTACCGAGAGTATCTCACCCGCACGGCAAAGCCTGGCAAGCTACTCATGATGTATAGAATATGCCAAACACAGTAACAACAAGTCTCATGATGGAGACATTACTGGGCCAGCTCGAGCAAATCAATGAACAACGGGAGGACCGTGACTGTGATTATTATTTAAATTTTGGGCCACAACTGGTGATGCTCAGGGGGAATTACTCGTGGCACTGCACTTGGGAATCTCTCTGGGCAGTGCTGGGCGTGGCAGATATGGGATACCAGGGATTGAACCTGGGTTGGTAACATGCAAGGAAAGCACCCTACCCACAGTACTATTTCTCTGGCCCATTTTGTAACCTTTCCATCGATACTAATCAATGATAAAATTTCCAATGATATATTAGGATTCAAATTGTGGAAATAATTTTTTAAATTAATTACAATTAAATTTTAAAGGGTTTCTAATTTCCTCCTTCATATCCCTTTTTTGTTGCAAATGTTTTTTTAAAAATGGATTATTTCACCTTGAGGAATTTCATACAAGGTGGAATTTTCTTACTGCATATATATTGTGAGATTTTTTTTAAAAATGCAGTTAAAATTTTGACCTAGCCACCTAGCAGGAGATTATTATTTTTTTTGTTTGAGATTCCCTAGCAGTTAGCTGTGCCCAGAGTGGCATGCATATAAGTAATTTACATTCAACTTTTTGGTTATGATTTGTCTCTGTTCCCCCTTCTCATTGGTTGAAATATGGGGTAAATTGTAGGAGCTATAGACATAATAATGATACTCTGAATACCCCCAGAACCTGTTAAATTTATTACTTTACATGGTATTGAGGACTTTGCAAAAGTGATTAAAAATCTCTAAGTGAGATTATTCTGTCTTATCCAAGGAGTTCAATGTGATCACAAGATTTTTATAGGAAAAGAGGAAGGCAGATGAGTCAGAAAAAGAAAAAAACAGAAAATGTCACTACAAAGCAGAGGTCAGAGAGATCTGGCTAGAAGCCAAGAAACGCATGTAGCTTCTAGAAGCTGAAAAAGGCATTATTCTGTAGGGTTTAGGCTGCTCTGCTCAAACTTAGATCTTAGCTCCTAAAAACCCACTGTTGATATCCATCCACATAATTGCAAAATAACCACATGTTGTTTTAAACCACTGTGATTGGAGTATTTTGTTTGAGTATCAATAGAAACCATTTTTTTTATGAACATGAAGAGTATCATACTGAATAAAATGAGTCAGAAGGAGAGGGTCAGGTATAGGATGATTGCATTGACTTGTGGGTTATAAAAATAGTATAAGATTAATATTAAAGACCAGAAAAAACAGGGGCCAGTGGTCGTAAGTTTGCCACAAGTGTGTGTGTGAGGAAAGGGCAGTTAGAGAAGGGACCAGTATGCTAGTGTGACAATAATAGTTGGATATGGTCACTCTGGACAAGAACTGAATGTTGAAAGTAGGTAAAGGGATATACATGATAACCTTTCAGTATCTGTATTGCAAACTATAATGCCCAAAGTGAGAGAGATAAAGAGGGAGGGAGAGAGAGAGAAAGAGAGAGAGAAAGAGAGAGAGAGAGAGAGAAAGAGAGAGAGAAGAAAGGTGCCTGCCATAGAGGCAGGCTTGGGGAGGGGGAAAACTGGGAACATTGGTGGTAGAAAACGTACACTGGTAAAGGGGCAGGTGTTGGAACATTATATGACTGAAACCCAATTATGAACAACTTTGTAACTGTGTATCTCACTGTGATTCAATTAAAATAAATTAATTAACTAAAATCTGAAAATTAGAAACCCTCAACCACTTTAGGTCACATAGCAAAAGTTTCTTATTGAAGATGGTAGAGCAACAGTATAGAAAGAAACTAGGTCCCCAATAACATCAAACTACTCTCTAAGTCTTTGTTCACCTGCCTGAGTTTTATGTAAGAAAGGAACAAACTGAATTTTTAGATATATTTGCTATCATAACATAACCTGTTAATGTGCATTTCACCTATGCAACTGGCATTGATATGGATCCTGGGTAATGAAATGTATAATGCATGTGTTAAGCATGATGGCTGAGACATGCAAGGGGAAATCATATGAACATAGAAAAGGCAAGAAATATTTTTTTGGACTAAATCGTCTTTTGCTTGATAACTAAAGTTTGTTCTCTTCATCTTGCAGATAGGGTTAAGAGTTGGGGGAGCTCTTCACTAAGCAAACAGAGGGTTCCCTGAGAGTGAAATAGAGGTTCTGGGATACCTTTGGGGAAGATGAGGAAAAGGAATCACTTGAAGAGAATCTGTGAGTGAGGTGGGTAAGCCCATGGGGCTCTGGGACTCTTTGGATAAACTCCTGTCACTGTGTTTCTGAGCGATTTGGGCATGCCCCTTAAATCACGGATCCTCATTTTCCATCTCTAGAAAGTGAAGACGGGGCTGAAGTGATAGCACAGCAGGTAGAGCATTTGCCTTGCATGCGGCTGATCCAGGTTCGATTCCCAGAATCCCCCCAAAAATAAATTAAAAATAAAAATAAATAAATTAATTAATAATAATAAAATAGTGAAGATATTAATTCACATTTGTCAAAGTACCATACTGTGAAGTAAAAGAAGGCAGAAAATGTGAATTCAAAGCACAGAGTTGGGAACATAGTAAGCATTCAAAAAACTTTTTAAGGTTTCCACTATCCAAAATTGGACAATCAGACCAACTTATTGAATTTTAGCCTCCAGAAATTGCTAATGTGTAATCTTGTGTCTCACATCCACAGATTTTTAGAATAGTTATGGCTGCCACTTAATATCCCTTGTCCAAGTAGAGGAAACAGTAAAGGGTTAACCCATATATCCCTCCTCTCAATTTCCTTCCTATTGTTCTACATAATGATAGAGACTTGAACCAATTGTTAGACCCAGGTATAGAGAGTGCTACTGTAGGACCCAGGTATGATTCTTGTTTCCCATGGGCAACACTCAGGTTTCTCTCATCTCTAATGACTCTCAGGAAGAAGACCCAGAATAGAACCCACCAGTTTATCTCTTTTTGCAAATGGCTCCTGTTTGCTTAGCTAATTCAAGCACTCTATCGACAAACCAAGCATTCTTAGTTGGGGCTCAGCTCTTGAAGATGTAAAATTGAACAACCCTTCGACTGATGCGACCACCATCATTCAAGAGGCCTGGCTTATGGGACACCCTCGAAGAAGGTGGGAGAGCTGAACCACCACTGTCAGCCAGAAAGAAACATCCACCATGGCTGGGGTCTGCTCTCAGCCCTGAGCAGTTGATTCCACTCACATTCTGCATTCTGCAGATGGGAACCTAGGACCTGAAAGTAGCCCTGGCAATGCTTTGGAGACTGAATGGGCTATACTTTCTTACCCCCGCCCCTATACCAAGTTAAGACACACCAAATGAAGGTTTCTCTCTGAAACTGCCCACATTGATCACAAAGCAGCCCCCACTTGTCTCACTGAATCTTTACACACGTTCACCAAGGAATCACGTGAATTCTTTCCACATTTTCCTGTGAATTGGTTATTCCTTTCAAGTCCTAATGTTTGAGGAAGGTTGACTGGTTCCAAAAGGCATAGTCAAATTTCATAACTAGAGGGACAATATAGTCTTTTAAGAATAATTAGCGGAAGATTGCCATAAGACAATTTTTGTGGGGGGAAGAGTCTCTCCCCAATCTCTTTAAACTAGGCTTTTGCACTGTTTACAATAGCCAGAATCTGGAAAAAACCTGAGTGCCTGAGAACAGATGACTGGTTAAAGAAACTTTGGTA
>JAOXYA010014065.1:0-13834 GCA_028565675.1 Sorex palustris | reverse complement strand
CCTTCCAGGAGCCCCCCCCCCCAAAACCCCCGTCTGCCAGACTTGGGAAGTGGTCGTTTCCCCTTGTCTTCCTAGTGCCTTATTAGGTGCAGGACTCAACAAACACGGAATCATTTTGAGTGTAGACCCGAAAAGCTTCCAGGAGCCCCACAAGTTCCTCCGTGTCAGAGTTGCCCCGAGTTGCAGCAGAGACCCGCAGCGCCCCCCCCCACCCAATACCCCCAATGCCCTTTCTCCGGGGCCCCTTACCATGCACGGGGACGCCGTAGGGCTTGTTGATGACCACAAGGTTCTTGTCCTGGTGGATAACCCCGCGGCTCAGGGCCTTGGCCAGCACGTTGGGGTGGACTCGCTGCAGCTGCTGCGTGAACCGCACGAGCTCTTGCACTCTCCGACTCACGGGATTTGTGGGCGCCTACGGGGAGAGGAGCAGAAGGTGGGGAGCGGCCCGGGAGGGCGCTCCTCAATAAATCGGGGCGAGCATTTGAATGGGAAGCGGGCGCATCTCTGCACGGAGACTCCCGCCTCCCCCGGATTCTGAGTCGCTGAGTACCCAGAGGGGGCTTGGTTGTGAGCTCGGGGGGGGGCCAACGACCCACCGCAGGAAGATACTGCAGCCTACCAACGCCCTCCCGTCTCTTCTTCCCGTTTCCCCAACGCTAGATAGATGCCGGGTTTTCGGACTCAGCCCACCCGCCTCACGCCCCCGCAGGGAATGCAGAGAGCGCACTGCCTGCTGGGAGTTGTGGTCCTTCCGCACTCACCGACCCCTTGGCCTTTTCTTCCCGTTTCTGAGCTCGCAGTTTCTCGGCCAATCGCTGGGCATTCAGGGGCGTGGAGGCGGCAGCGGCGGAGCAAAGGGGCCTTGCAGCGAGGGCGCAGAGGGTCCCCAAACGCTGCCCGGCGCCCCGGCCCCAGAGCCCCGGCACGCCACACCTGGGCGCCGCCATCTTTGCCGGGAAGGGCGGGGCGAGCCGCGCCCACGTGACGCGAGCGGAGCCCGCATTGGGCGGGCCCCTTGGTCACGTGGGGGGCGCGGGGCGGGGCCCGGCGCGGGTCACGTGGGCGCGGGGCGCGCGGAGTGCGGCTGCGCCGGCCGGTGGCTGCAGCGGGAGCGGTGGCGTTTGGGGGCGACGCGGTGAGTGTGTCGGGGAGCCGGGCCGGGGCCGGGAGATGCGGGCGCCCCCGGGCGCTGCTGTCCTTGGCGTCTGCTGTCGCCGAGCACTACCCAGGGAGGCCGTTCGTCCCGCCGGCAAACCCCTCCCCGCCCCCGCGCCCCCTGAGGAGACGCGACGCCCCGCGAAGGCTCGAGCGCGTCCCGGGCGGGCGGGGGGGATGCCAGCCCCCCGACCCCCAGCTGCCGAGCCCCCTCTCCTCCCCTTCCCGCCCGAGCCTTGGGGGTGCCCGGATCTCGCCTCGCCACCCCCTCGCCCCCGACCTCTTTGTTTCCCGTTGTCACCTGCTGTGTCGCGGGGATGCTGGGAGCCGGTCCGTTATCCCGGGACCCCGGCCCGGGTCCACCGCGCGAGGGGCGTCCTGCGCTTCTTCGGCCCCTTGCTGGGCGTCCCTTCTCCCCGCCTCCCTTGCTCTCGACCGGACGGAGCGCGGACCTCCCCGCCGCCCTTGGCTCCCCGCTCCTCCCTTCCCTCCCTCCCCCGTGCCAGCACCCCGGAGTTTGCATGCAAGCGCCCTCCCCCGCCCCCCCAAAAAAAATAACCTGCCCCCCTCTCTTCCCGGCGCAGTATTGCGACCCCAGGACCCAGACTGCTTGCCAGCGGTTCTCCCTGGTTCCACGGAGCGGGGGTGCCCGGGTGTGGGTGCAGGGCCGGGAAGCGAAACATCTGGCTGGGGAGGTCGCAGGGGCCAGCTGGTGCGCCCCGGTGCTGATGAGGGACCAGGCAGTGGTGTTGCTGGTGGTTGGGTTTGGTTTCTGACACGGCCTGGAGGGAAGGGCCCCCCCCACCCCCCAGCAGTTGGAGCAGTGGGTGGAGTTGGCTTGGCAGCCCACCCCTCCTGACAGGGATGCCCAGGGAAGGGCCGGGTGGAGCGTGGATGGGGCCCGCCTAGAGAAAACTTCAGGCTGGAGTTGTAGGCGCCTTTGGGGGGGACCTTGCAAGCAGGAGGGATTTCCTTGAAAGGGGAACTGTGAAAGGAATCGGGGGATGGCCTGCAGGCCGGGTTGGCACGGAGGCCTGTGGGCCGCCTGGCGAAGGCGGAGAAGGCACTTTCCCCCTCCGCTGCCCTTTGTAAGAGTCGGGTTGCCCAAGTCAGGTTGGATCCTTGGCAGCTGCTGTTGAACTCGGAGTCCCTTACAGCTCATTTTGTTTGTTTGGGTGCTGCGCGTTTCAAACTCAGAGCCGTGTGAATGGGAAACTGGCACCTTATCACAGAACTCCATCCCCGGCCCCTTTCGTTGTGTTAAAACTCCCAGGTCTGGACCGGAATCATCATCTCACGAGATACTCGGTAGATGGTTGAAGGGTGACTTAGGCCAGTGTTGGGTGTGTCTGAGCATCATGAATGCTCTTAAATCTGCCTCTTTTTTGGTCTTTTTTTTTTGTTTTTGGCTTTTTTGGGTCACACCTGGCGATGCACAGGGATTACTCCTGGCTCTGCACTCAGGAATTATTCCTGGCAGTGCTCAGGGGACCATGTGGGATGCTGGGAATCGAACCCGGGTTCGTTGCATGCAAGGCAAATGTCCTACCTGCTGCACTATCACTCCAGCCCCTCTGCCTGGTTTTGACCTGCAGAATAAAGGTGTCTGTAGAGGAGGCTCGCTTCTGTTTTCTGTTACGAATCAGATGTGTAGAGGACAGCCACACCAGAGTCCCAGAACAGCTCCTGCTCGGCTTGTTGCCCCCTCACCCCCACCTCCACCCCCCCAACTCCCCGCAAATTCACTGCTGAAACTTAGCTCTCTAAAGGTTGGCCCCTTTCAGCCCTGCTCCAGACCCAGACTGGTCTCACTGATTAAAGGGTCACCCGCATGGCTTATCAGGTTTCCAGAGCAATGAGCCTCATTTTCCGGGTTTTCGCATTTTGGACTTGAGTACTTTAGTTCGTAGCATCGTCCTGACACAAGCCTGACCGGGATCTGGGATCATACTGACACAAGCCTGACCGGATAAGTGTCTGGGAAGCCAGAAGGACCTGATCCTGCCTTCACTCGTCCTTCTTCATGACTTTCCAGAAACGACATCTGTTCTTGCCGAATGGGCCTTCTGTGGCAGGAGCCAGGGTGAAGAGCCAACTCAGATGTCATTGCTAAGACACCAAGCTTGCGTTCTTGGGTTTCAGCCCCCGGTGCAGACTCTAGTGCTGGAAAAGAAAGGTGCCCTCATATTTTTTTTTTTTCAGATTTTTCCCCCTCCCTCTCTCCCTCCCTTCTTTTTTCTAAAGGGGCAGTGGCATGTACCCAGCAGCTCGCAGGATGGGCCTGGCAATTCTCATCCTACCAGGTGGTTCTGGGAGCTGTCAGGACACCCGGCACTGCAGGGCCTTTTAAATTTTTTCCTTGTTGGATTGTTGTAAGAAAAGGTTGAAGAAGTCAGGGTTTGCATGTGTTTGGTATTGCTGTATGGCGTCAGGCAGTTTCAGCTCCTTTTTTTTTTTCTCTTCTATAAGTCTAGGCAATTAATGAGTTGAAGAAGGGTGTCCCAGTGCAAGAATTAATACGAGTCGGAAGCTTTTGCATCTTAAAGCTGTATTGTCTTCTTTCCCTTTGTCAGTTGGTCCTGTTTGAGGCTACTCACTTTTTCACTTCTGCACCGGTCTCTCATGTGAGCTGGTGTTTTTTTTTTTAGGTCACACCCAGCAATGCTCAGGGGTTACACCTGGCTCTGCACTCAGGAATTACTCCTGGCGGTGCTTGGGGGACCCTGTGGGATGCTGGGACTTGAACCCGGGTCAGCTGTGTGCAAGGCAAACGCCCTACCCACCCTGCTATCCCTACTAGTCCTACTATCACTATGCTCCAGCCCTGAGCTGGTGTTTTTGGTATAAGGAACAAAATTCCAATGGTGATGTCTAGTGAGTTTGTTTTTTGGTTGTTTGTTTGTTTGTTGTTTTTCCATTCTTACAGCAAAGAAAATGACTTAGTGAGACAGATTTTGGTATCTTCGAATATGTGCCCCCAAACAGAACTTGATAATTACCTGGTGCAAAACCAAGACCATCTTTCATTTCACAAATTAACACAAGGACTGATATGGGGAAACTGTGTTTATCTGTATCTAATGGAAGCTAATTAGCGGCATGATCAAGTAGTAATTTGCGGGTTGTCGATTAACCAGCCATTCCGTTTCCCTTAACAAGAAGTCCTTGAGCACAGTTTTATGGTTTTACAGGGATTCAGAGGAGACGCGCGCAGGGGCAGTGCTCTGCAGAAAGTTTGGCAGTCTGGGAGTGGTTTGGGAGTCCAGGGCAGTTTCCAGGTCAGCTGCAGGTGCTGTGGACTTTCGGTTAATTTTGGTTTTTAAGAGAAGACTCTTCCATGTCTAAGATAAACTAGTCTTTCAAGATTTCCACTGACACTCACGTATTGCTCTTGTTTACTTTTTTGGTCCATACCCAGAAGTGCTCCGGCCAGCCCCAGGTGCCGGCCATAGTGCTGGAAAATAAAGAAGCCCTCATTTTCTTTTTTTTTCCAGAGTTTCCCCCTCCCGCCCTCCCTCCCTTACTCCTTACTCCTGGCTCTGTGCTCAGGGATCACGGCTGGCAGGATCTGGGGATCCATACATGATGCCAAGGATGGTCAGCCGCCTGCGAGGCCCTCGCCCAACCCACCATACTATCTCCCCACTCCCAGAATTGCTCTTTGTTAAAGGGAACTTCTGTGCCACTTATCTTGGGTGCACTTAGCACTGGCACAGAGAACCCGCCTTCTGCCCTCGCGCCCAGAATCCAACCTGTGGTGCTCAGCTAACATTCCTATCTGGAGGTTACTTCACTGGGTGGTGCTGGCACATCATGTGAGGTTTCCTCTGTGGGGCAGGAGCCGGAAGGCAGATAGGGAAAATGCTGGAAAACAATGGCAGAGAACCGTGAGCTCAAACGTTAGCGCCTTCTTCCTTGACGGCCCTTGGAAGAGCTTCTGTTCTGCTCCTGTGCCGAGTTTGGTCAAGGCAGGCCCTGCGTGAACCAGCAGTCCCCGAACCTCTTCCTCCGCTCGGCCCCTGGGAATTAGAAAGTGTGTCACCGAGGCAGCCCGGGAGCCGCGGCTGTCCCTTCTCCGTCCCTCCACAGGCCGAGTGCCCCATCCCCTTGTCCCCAGGCCTCACTGATCATTTTAGAGGGCCCGGGGGACCCGCACCCTGCCTCGCTGTCCAGGGCCCTGCCTTGGGTTATTCGTGTGGCGTCTGCCACTCGTTTGTTTCCCCGCCGGCCCTTCTGCCCTTGACCTCGTCCGTCGTGCAGGCCCCGGGCTGCTCCCCACACGCTGGCCTCTCCAGAAGCCTGGGAAAGTTGCTGCTGAGCAAAGGAGGGCAGTGCTCGTGCCACGATGCAGTGACACCGCTGGGTCGTGGGTGAGCTTGCTGTGCTGGTTTCGAGAAGATGGAGAAGATCTTTTAAGTCACTTATTTGATGTTCTCCGTTAGACGGGCAGCGTGGGAAATATAGTGTGTGTGTGTGGGGGGGGCAGTTTCTGTTCTCCATCCCCAGTATTATTAGAATAGGTTCCTTTCTTTTTGTTTTGTTTTTGGGCCACACCCAGTGGTGCTCAGGGCTTACCCTGGCTCTGCTCTCAGGGCTCACTCAGGGGACTCGGGGGACCCTGTGCAGGGCCAGGGATCAAACCCAGGTCAGCCGCGTGTGCAAGCACTCTTCCTGCTGTACTATTCCAGTTTCTAGGTCTTTCTTGACGTGCACTTTTCCTAACGGTGGATCTCTCGGGCGTTTGCTTATGTAGAGAAAATAATGAACCCCCAGGGCCAGCGCCTGCCTCCCATCCCTGTCCCCTGGGGCGATTTGGGATGGGAGGCACCAGGGTCTGATCCCTGACAAAAGGGCTTGTTTCCCTGTGACACTCTCTCTCTCTCTCTCTCTCACACACACACACACACACAGCCGCTCTCACACCTAAAGCAGCCCTTGCCACCCAGCTCTGGTTAGAGCGGCTTTCTGTTGTTCTCACAGTTTACTTTCTTTCTTTTTTTTTTCCCAATTAATTGGTTTGAATTCAGGAATAAAGGGCCTCACCTCCTCCGCTTCCCCAAGAGCCAGGGGCCTTAAGCCTGGCACCTAGAGGTCTCCAGCCCTCACTGGCCCTGTCACTCCACCGCCCCCCCCCCCCCCCGTGTCTCCCTCAGGCTGCCGTGAGGATGCCGCAGAGCCAGCCAGGGCTTACACCCGGGAAACACTCCCGCTGAAGTGCCAGGCACGCCTCTGTTGGCTCCTATTGAGTAAATCTTAGCGATTTGACAGGGGGCTGGGGTGTGTCTCAGTGGTAGGGCACGTGCTTCACCTGTGGGGTCCTGGGTTTGATCCCCAGCTCCACCATCCCGCCCAGAAACAGTCGAGGACCTTAGTTGCTCGCCTCTGAAAGAGAGTGGGTTGACCGTCCAGGTCTCTGCAAGCCAGTGCTTGCAGGAGCAAAGCTGCATGAGCTATCTTAGAAAGAACGCGAGCCTGGAAAACGGGAAGGGGCTGACAGGGAGTATGAGTTTGAGACCCTTGCCTTGCATGTGTTCGAGTCCAGTTCAGTCCCCGACACCCCGTGTTCCCTGAGCATCACTGGGGACAGCCTGGAGACCCACAGCACCTCTGGGTGGCCCCGAGTCATCCCGAAGAGCCCCCTTATCCTTGGACCTTCACGTTGAGCCGCCAGCGTGGCTTGCAGAGGATCTCTGGGAGAGCCCCCCAGGCCTCCTGAACCCTGCTTGCGGGGCCGCTCTGATTAAGAACTGGTCCCCGTGTCAGCGTGTTTCCCAGTCAGTAAGGAACAGTGCACATGGTGGCACTTAGGTGAGTGGCAATGGTGTGGGGCGAGCATGGAGCCGCGCTTCCAGAACATGATCCCTGGAAAGCCAAGGGACAGACTCTCCCAGCATGTGGCTGGATAAAAGTCAAGGGGTGTCGGGTCTCAGGATCCCCAGGGAAATTTAGGAAGAGATCTACAGCACAGAGCTACTGGTGCTGGGAATGTGAGACCCCCATCCCCCAAACACACACACACACACACACACACACACACACACACATATCTTCCTTTAGAAATTCAGGTTCCAGAGGCTGGAGAGTACAATGGGTAGGGTGCTTGCATATATGTGGCCAAACACCATCCAGTCCCCGGTGTCCCATATGGCCCCCGGGCCTGCCTCGGATCCCTGAGTGCAGAGCCAGGAGTAAGCTCTGAGCACCGCCAGATCTGGCCCCCAAACAAACCGTGAATAAGTGTATTTTATTCAGTTGTCCTTCACATTCTCTTTCCTTCGCCTCATTACTGTTGGGGTATGGGGGGGTCAGTCACACCTGCCAGGGGTGGTGCTGCTACTTGGGACCTGGCCCGGGGGACACTGGTGGCTTGCAGGGGTGCTGCGAGGCCACCAGAAGCCTCTTGCAGTGATGGGAATCACAGACCTGGGGTATCGGGGATCAAACTCTCCACCTTGAAGCTTCAGGGCAGAAGCTCTAACCACTGAGAGTCCCTGCACCCCATATTTGTTGCATTCTTTTTTTTTATTCATTTTTTTTGTCGCATTCTTACCATTAACATTTTTCTCAGCTCACGTGATTTTGTCCCCTTCTGGGAACCCCGATCCTGAGGCTCCCTCGCCTGGTTTTCTCTCCCCCACTTTCCCCACCATCATTTGTGCTGGCTGCTTTTTTTTATGTATATTTTTTGGCTTTTTGGGTCACACCCGGCGATGCACAGGGGTTACTCCTGGTTCATGCACTCAGGAATGACTCCTGGCGGTGCTCGGGGGACCAGATGGGATGCTGGGAATCGAACCCGGGTCGGCCATGTGCAAGGCAAACGCCCTCCCCGCTGTGCTATCGCTCCAGCCCCCATGAGCTGGCTGCTTTGGGCTCTGGGTTCCCTGCCCGGGGAAGCGGGCAGTGAAGCGAGTTCCGGGGTGAGCTTCTCCTCCTTTAGGGCTCTGGTTTTGGGAGTGAGCAGTGCCTACATCTCTCAGCTCTTCCACACGCCAAAGGGGAAAGTTCCCACTTCATTTTCAGTGCGGGAGGCAGAGAGGGGGGGTTTCCTGAAAAAGACTGCAGTTGGTTTAAGGTCGCAGGTTGGACCCTCTCCTCAAGTGCCCTTTGCCTGCTCGGAGGATTGTGGAAGTGGCTGGAGTGTGGGAGTGTGCTGGCTGGGGCTGAGGGCGGCGTGGAGCTTGGTCGTTGACACCAAGGCAGCCACCCAGGCCTCCAGCGTCTGATAAGGCGCCAACAGGTTGTTGAACTGTTCTTTGACCGGTGAGGGGTTTTTAGGGACCTTTGAGTTTTGAGCGATGGTGACGGGAGCCTTTGAAGAGGAACCATATTTCAACAGACATCATCACCATCACATATCATCACCATCACATATCACCACCATCACATATCACCATCACACCCTCCTTTAAAGTCATACTAGCCCAGTTTTTTGTAAAGCTTTGTGTAATAGCTGCACCCCGCTTTCTTAGGGGCGGAGGAGGGGGAGAAGTGTCGCATGAAATCTTCAAGGATGTTGCCAGGAACGGCGGTGTCTCCGGGTCCCAGGCCAGGTGGGCACTGGAGCAGCTCTGGGCTCCGTAAACGCTGGTGGGCATGGGCACGGGACGTGAACAGATGCAGCAGAACCTTGGGCGCCCCAGCATCGAGGGAAGGGGCAGAGGATGAGGAGCTGCTTCTAGACAGCGGGAGGAAAATGGGATTCGGGTGCCGTGAGGACGGAACCAGGTGTGGAGGGAAAGGATGAGAAATGCTGAGGGCAGCATCAGGTGTGGCCATGATGGTCTCATGCCCCATTAACGCTCACCTTCCGGGGGCCGGAGAGAGAGCACAGCATGTTGGGTGCTTGTCTTGCACACAGGTTCGATCCCTGGCCCCCCGTATGGCCCCCTGAGCACCGCCAGGAGTGATCCCTGCGCTCCGAGCCAGGAATAATTCCTGAGCATCACGAGGTGTGGCCCAGAACCAAAACAACCAGGTGGCCTCGGATCCACCGAGAGGGCCTCGAGCACATGGCCCCGCCCTACAGGGCTCCTGGGCGGCTGTGCCTGTGTCCACACCCAGCCCTGCAGTGCTGTGATGGTGCGTGGCTCTTAGCAAGTGACTCCGCTGCTCTGCCTTGGCGTCTGTGCTTGTCAGAGGATGAAGTTTTATGTATGAACAAGAGAAAGTGCGCAGGGTGTCGGTGGAGCCGAGCCACAAGCAGTCCCGGGAGTGTTTGGGGGGCACCTCCCAGGCAGTTCCCGCAGTTCCGTCCACGGGCCTGAGGGCACGGTGCAGCTGGCTGAGTGATAAATAATCTCACCACAGGCCTGGCCTTTAACAGATACTGGAGTATGGAAGTTCAGTGTAGTAGCAACATTCCTGTCATGGGAAACTTACAGACGGGACATATGCTGGCGATGGCGAGAGCAAAGCGGACCGAGTCCAGCACCTGACGAGGCTGCTGTGTGGTGAGGGCGGGTATCCGTCCAGGTGTGTGTGGCGTAGAGCGGGCTGCCACAGCCTGAGCCGTTGATCCTGCGTGGATCGAATCTGGGGCCTCACGCAGGCAAGGCAAGGCCCTCTGGGTGCCTCTTGGTGCCCCACCCACATCGGTTTTGTTTTATTATTATTATTTTTTTTACGATCATAAAGTATCCAGTGATCTCTTAGACCTTTCGTGAATAATCACATAGCAAATGTTTGCACTTTACTCCCTGTGTAAACACTAACAACTGTGGGGCAGTGAGTAGATGATAAGAAAGAGGAGCCCTACACTTACCCCAGAGGAGTTCTTGCTCTGAGGGGAGAGGCCAGGAATTGCTGGGTTAAGAAACGCAAATAAGCGTGATAGTCCCACAGGCAGGGCACTCGCCTCGCCCAGGCCAACCAACCCGGGTCTGATCTCAGGCATCCCATATGTCCCCCCAGACCCAGCAGGAGTAATTCCTGAGCACAGGGCCAGGAGTAATCCCTGAACACCAAAAGAAGAAGAAAAGGTTTCAGATACGGAACCCATGTCTCGGTGAGGCACTGGGCAGTCGGGGCTGGCTAGCTGGCAGCAGGTGCTGTTAAATCTGAGGCTCGGGGTCAGGCTGGGGGTGGAGGTATTTGTAGAAGAAATGACCAGAAGTGGGGTGTGTGTGTGTCTGTGTCTGTGAGAGTGTGTGTGTGTGTGTGTGTGTGAGAGAGAGAGAGACAGACAGACAGACAGAGACAGACACAGAGAGCATGTCCACTTGCCAGGACAGCGGGTGTGTCCTTCGGGCCTCCGCCTGCAAATAAGGGGGCGAGAGGAGGCGGAGACATCTTGGAGCCGATAGAAAGTGCCAGATCTCCTAGCCAGGAGGAGGCGTTTCTTCTCTGTCAAATGCAGTGAGAAGCAGCGAATCATTTTAAACCACGACTGGAAAATAATTGGCACCTTGAACTGCCGTCTGCTGCTCCATCAATCTACCTTCTCCAGCGTAGAGTCCTTTTGATAGACTCGAGAGGTAAGAGAGGAGAAACTGATGTCTCAGCTCTTGAGTGCTATTAAACCGAGTCGTTTGCCAGAAGGACCCTTGTCTTACCAACGTACCTGTGCCAGCCGGAGCGTGAGTACGGAGGGTTAAGGCACTTGTCTGGATGCAGCCCACCCCAGTTTGATCCCCAGCATGGCAGGGTCCCCAAGCTCCCCTGAGTCCCGCCCTGGAGATCCCAAGTAGAGACCGTCAGGGTGGCCTGGGTGATCCCAGCATCTCAGGGCCCAAACCGCCCTGATTCCTTAGACCTTCCCATTGGATGCTTGGCCTGGGAGGGGGCCCAACGGCCTCCTGAGCAAAACAACAGCAGCCGAAATACGCAGTCAGAGGGCCCGGGGATGTGACTCAGTGGTCGGGCCCCGCCTTGCAGCTGTGGTCACTGCACCAGGTGTACCTCTTTTACTGCAGTCCCCACGGGACGTGGGAGGACATGGGGAGGGGAGCACGCACCCTTCAACTCCCTGCGTATCTTAGATAGCAGACACTTGAGCTGTGCCCTGAACAACTGGCTTGGCCTGTGAGATCACTCCTCACGCCAACCTGCTGCTCCCCTGGTTCCTCCTCCACAACAAAAGGGCTTTTTGTCGGCCTCCCAGCGCCAACAGTAGTGATGGGGATTCCCCTTCACTGGGGATGCAGCCTCTGTGGCTCAGTAAATTGGTCTTGCACTTGAGTTAGTTGTTCCTTCCATAAAGACCTGTGTGCCGGATCTGGATCTTGGGATACCTCAGGGTCCAGTGACCCGCAGAGGAAGAGCTCCCCTTCTAGTGGGGGGAGGCAGCCCACCGGCGTCTTTGCTGTGTGGATACTAAGTAGAGAGCGTGTGACCCGGCGCTGGAGAGCTGTCCGAGCCATATCACTGCCTTCAGGACAGCAGTGTCTTGTTTCTGTTCCGACCCCAGTCCCTGACAACCCTTTGCTGCTGTTGCCAGGGCCCAGACTTGCCGGGGGGTCACATGCACACGTGGCGACGCACAGGCTCCGGGGCTGGCTGGAGGGCCTGCACGTCTGTTCCACTGGGGGTGAGGCCAGATTGCAAGCTCACATTTGGCACATGCTGCGTAGCTGGGCTTTGAACCCATGACCATGTGCTCTGAACCCCTGTGCGGTTTCTGCGGGCCTGGCAGCCTCACTGACCAGCCCAGAGACCAGGGCGGCACCGAGGGGGGAGCTAGGTGGAGGGGAAAACCGGAAGCCCCTGCAGAGCAGGGCACACGGGGAGTGGGGGTGGCGCCCAAGGGGCCAGCGTGTCCAGAGGGGAGAGCGAGAGCCTTGACTCTCTAGGAAAGGGGCCTCCGGTCAGTTTTTGAAGGTCCTAAGTCCGAGCAAGTAAATCCCAGGCCCGGAAATTCCGTCCAGATGGTCATCTGTGAATAGAAGACTCATGTCTCA
Source organism: Sorex palustris (assembly GCA_028565675.1). Classification (NCBI taxonomy): domain Eukaryota; kingdom Metazoa; phylum Chordata; class Mammalia; order Eulipotyphla; family Soricidae; genus Sorex; species Sorex palustris. The sequence goes on along the minus strand of JAOXYA010014065.1, from coordinate 1,778 downwards.
GCTTGAAGCCATTCCAAGATCCTGACACAGAAGTTTCTTCAATTCAGTTCACAGGCCAGCGAAACGAAGAAAGCAAGATGTCCTTTTTCTTGGCGAGGAAAATCGTGCTTCTGAGACCCAACATTTAGTAAAATTGGAGAAATCCGCTCCCAGCTTAAAGACAAAAGACTTTCTGTTTAATAGAACAGGCAGCAGATAAGGCTTTAGTTGGGGAAATCACCCTATAAAACTAAAATCTGGATTACCTTCCTGATTTCTTTGCTTAAAAAAACTTTATTTAATACCGTAGCTTACAAAGTTGTTCATTATAGAGTTATCGCGAGCATTGACTGTTCCAGCCCCAATCCCACCACCACCAGTGCGACCTGCCTTTCGCCGTTGTCCCGTTTCCCACCCCTCACCCCAGGACTGCTCCTTCGGCAGCCACAGAATAATTTATTTGTACATTGCTTGTTGCAACAGAATGGTAAGTGGAATTACAAAAAATAGTTCAGTGAAAGAAAGTTTGTGAAAATTCTAAAATCTCACAGCAGGCTCACTAAAGACTTGTCTGAGGACTTTCTGGGCTGTTCGTTGCTAGTTGAGCCTTCTGTGTTGCTAGTTTTTGCTTATCAAGCTGAGCTGGCTTCGATGCGACATTCCTATCTGATTTGCTGTGCTCCTGCTGGGCTCTCAGAATTGTGGATTTTTTTTTTAATGTAGGAGTACTGCTATTTATTCAGCCACGGATTAGCTGATTGAATTGGGCATGAACTCCACCCAGAATTGTGGATTTTGGAGGTGTCATGCATCCTTGTATATGGCCGAGCTCCAGGATCTGTGGATCTGGGATGATTCTCGGCCCGCCCCTTCCCACGGAGGCCCCAGCGTTTTCAGCCAAAACCCTGTGTACCTGTGAGTTTCATTGGCTTGGCCTCTCCTCAGAGATTCTTCGTGAGCCATGCAGCTGCGCTGGTACAGTGTGGTGGCTGCATGCCCCACTCTCTTATTTCTTTCAGGCTCAGTAGCTCTGATTCTTGAGTCTGCTGATTTTTTTTTTTTTGTCTTTAATTTTTAACCCCCTTCATCGTGATTGTAATTGTCACAACTCGGTGCAGGGGACGGCGGGGGGTGGGGGGGTTACACAGGCTGGCTGCCATGCTTGCACCATGTCTGGGTTGTTGTGCCTGCTGGGGTGGGGTGGGGTCCCAGACTTCAGTTGTGTGGTGCAGCAGTTGTGTTTATGGGTCGGGGTCCCCAAGCTCAGCGCTGCTGGGACCATGCACCGTGCGGGTGACTGCACTGGGACCAGGGGCTGCAGCACAGACTCATCCCTTGGACCCTGTATTTGCTGCTTGGTCCTTCGACTCGGTGGGTGCAGTTTTCTGAGTGTTGCTTAGGCTTCCGGTCTTAAAGCAGGCACGCTGTCCATCAAGTCTCAATCAGGATATTGCCAAAGTGGCGTGCTATGCAGCGCGCCTTGTTTGGCCCCATTTTATCTGTTGCAGGACACTGATGGATTGAGTTTTGTCTGTGATTCCGAGGCTTGGTCCTCTTTAGGAAGGACCAAGCTCAGTGTCTCTGTACCTGTGACACTGGTTTTATTTTTGAGCTCTCTCTCTTTCTCTGTCTCTCTCCTTCCCTCCCTTCCTCCCTCCCTTTCCTCCCTCTCCCTGTCTCTCTCTCCCTCACCCTCCTTCCTTCTTTCTCTCCCTTTTCCTCCCTCTCCCTCCCTCCCTACCTCTCTCCCTTCTTCCCTCTCTCCCTCTCTCTCTCCCCCCTCCCCTCTCCCCCCCTCC
>JAOXYA010014055.1:0-13834 GCA_028565675.1 Sorex palustris | reverse complement strand
CTCACCCCGGCCCCCCGCGTGCCCCGGGCACCCCGGGCGCCGGACCCTCCCCTGCCCCCCCGGGCGGCGCGCGCACCCCGTGCACCCCTGGCGCCGGACCCTCCCCAGATTCCCCCCACCCAGGCACCTCGCGAGCCCCGGGCACCCCTGGAGCCGGACCCTCCCCGACCTCCCCGGGCGGCGCGCGCGAGCCGGGCACCTGACCCCGGACCCTCCCCAGATCCACAACCCCGGCACCCCGCGCGCCCCGAGCACCCCGCGCGCCAGACCCTCCCCGGACCTCCCCGGGCACCCCTGCCGCCGGACCTCCCGGGCAGCGCGCGCAACCCGCGCGCCTGACCCTCCCCGGACCCTCCCTAGATCCGACACCCTCCCCCGGCAACCCAAGAGCCCCGGGCACCCTTGGCGCCGGACCCTCCCCAGATCCCCACCCGCACCCCGCGAGCCCCGCGCACCCCGAGCACCCCGCGCGCTCCGCGCCGCCGCCTTCCTGGGCAGCGCGCAGCCCAGGCGCCTTGACCCTCCCCGGACCCTCCCCGGACCCTGCTCGGACCTTCCCCGGATCCTCCCGGACCCTCCCCGGGGACGCCGCGTGTGCAGCGGCCCGCGGGAGCCCCCGATCCTGGCGCGCTGCGCTCAGAGCCGGGCGGCCCCGACCCCCGGGACGGCGTTTCGGGCTCGGCCCCAGCCCAGCGGACGCCCCTCACCCCCCGGGACTGCGCGCAGGTGAGTGGGCGGGGCCAGCGGGAGAGAGGCGCGGCGGCACCGGCCGGTGTGGATCGGCCGGTTCCGAGAGGGTCTCGGCGCCGCTAGAGGCCGCTGTGCCGCGGCGCGCGGGGGCCCGGGGGGCGCGGAATTCATCTGGGGGTGATGAACGCGAGGGCAGCCTGCGGGGAGCGGCCTCGGACGGCGACCCCCGCCCCCCCCCCCAGCGCGCGGGGCCCGGCGGAGCTCTCGGGGCGGGGACGCAAGCTCGGAAACCTCTGCGCTGCCGCCCCGGACCCGGATCTGCGACGCCCACCCCTGCCGGCCTCGGGGGTGTCGGGGCTCCCTGCCGAGACACCCACGCGGGCCGCGGCCGCTTGCGGGCAGGGGCTGGCCGGCGCCTGCGAGTTAGGAGCTGGTTCACAGACGCGAGCTGCAGGATCTGGGTCTCGGCCCCCCTTAAAGTGCTCACGGTGGGCAGGGGGGAGATACAGAGGCGACAGCACGCGCCTTGCCAGGGGTTCCTCCATCCCCGCGCCATGGCACCACCCAGAGCCTCACCGGGGGTACTCCCTGATGCAGGCCAGGAGTGCTCCCTGCTGCAGTCCAGGTGTGCTCCCTGATGCAGAGCCAGGAAAAGTGCTCCCTGATGCAGAGCCAGGAGTACACCTCCAGCTTACTCAGCCAGGTGGGCCCCCCCCCCCAAGGAAAACAGAACTTCCTAGAAGCTCCCTGAGTACTCAGCCAGCCGGCCTTTTGACAGTTATTAATCCGACCTTACCCTGCGTGTTTGCCGCTTCTCCAGAGCTAATAATCCCTTTCAAGTCTGTTGATGGAACCGCTGGAAAAGATACCACGCTTTAAATTAAATTCGCGCTTAGGAAGCACATTAATTTGCCGGCAATACGATTTGTGTCTCCCAGGCATATCTTCACGAAATTTCTTAGAGAGATAGGCTGAAATCATTTCATTTCTTCAGAAGGAATGTTCCAGCGTGACCCAGTGCCATCAGCCATCACCGCAGCACAGTGCCCTGGAGGATGCAGGACTGACCCGCTCGTGCCAGTCATCCAGGGAGCATCCACAGCCCTCAGCAGTGTGACCGGGGGACGTCACATCTGCACCCGTTCCTGGGACGAGAGCCGGGCGTAGTGCTGGAGACCCCCGAGTATTTTTGGTCTAAATGCCCAGTGGTCACTGCCCCCGCCACAGCCCTCACAGCCCCTCAGCCCAGCTGGCGCTATCCACCGAGGAGCCCTGCTGCTCTCCTCCGAGTCCCATGATGTGCTGGACGCCCTCGGTCCATCCCCGTGGGCCGCCCTAGCCTGGCCACCACAGAGTGTCCACACCAGCCCTGCAAGGAGTCACTGCTAGAGTTTTGGAACAACCTGGCTCCACCCCGGGCCCTGGCGTGGAGCGTCAGGAGTCAGCGCTGAGCACAGCCAGGAGAGGCCCGAGCACCAAAGGAGCGCTGGACCCTGCCCCGCAGGAGCAGGGGACACTCTGCTCGGCTGCCCGCTTGCCGCTTGGGTGCTGGCACAGAGCGGCCGAGGAGCACAAGGTCCCATCAGGGGTGCTGAGTCACCCGCCGCCGGGCCTGCTACATCTCCAGGGGTGAAGGAGCCATCGCAGTGGGCCTGGTGGGCCAGTGGACACTCAGCCTGGCCAGTGGCAGTTGCCACTGTCCCATGCCCACTTCCCCTTGGCCACACCTCAGGCCAGACACCTCCTCCTCCAAGAAGCCCTCTGGCCTGCTGCCTGTCCTACCGGGCCTCTCCTTGTCCACTAACTGTGTCCCCCTCCGAGAGCAGGCATCCCGGGGCATGTCCAGGGCAGTCCGCACAGGAGGACGCCTGCCCCTTCTTGACCTGTGTGCAGGCAGGCTCTGGGGCTGGCACGGAGGGGCCCCCGGGGCATGGGTGGGGGCGTCCAGCAGAGTTGCCAGGTCTGGCTTGGGGCCCCGGGTGAGAGGAGGGAGGGAGGCCCGACCTCGGCCAACTCCGGCAGAGGGAGGAGAGAGCTGAGCCCTGGGACTGGTGCGGAGAAGGTGAGGGGCCGGGGCTCTGGGCCCTGCGTCCTCAACCGGGGATGGCTCAGCTCTGCGGCAGGGCTGGGCCTCTGCACCCCTGCCGAGCAGCTCAGGCAGCTGAGTGGGTCCCCGCTGCATCCCCCCACCCCCCAGCCCTCCAGTGCCAGTGAGGCTGAGTGCGTGGCCTTCCTGGAAGGGAGCACGGCCCAGGGGGCTCTAGGAACGGAGGCAGTCCGGCTGCTCCCCTGGGGCGGGCTGGGAAACACCAGCCCTTTTCTTCCCGCCTGGTCCAGCCCAAACAGCTGTTCTGTTCGTGTGGTCATCACCCTGCCCTCGTGGCACCCCAGCCTTGGCTGTTTCCTGGACACAGGCCTCTTCAGGTCCGCCCGAGTGGTGGGTGCGGAGGGCAGCCTGGAGGGGGCGTACTTCCCAAACAGGTGCAGAAGCAGGACGTGGCCGGGGCGGGGAGAGAAACCCACTGAAAGTGCTGTGGCGCTGAGGGCTCCCCCCCCCCTGCCGGGACCCACACTGGCCAGCACACTGGGCATCACTGGACTCTGAGGCCCGGAGTGCCCAGCGCACCCCCACCCCCCACTGTTGCATCCATCCTCCATCGTGTGGAGCCCAGAGCTCACTGCCCGGAGGCGGTGGCACAGGAGACGGGAGTACGTGTGAGGGTGTGTGTGTGTGTGTGTGTGTGTGTGTGTACGGTACATGTGTATGCATGGGAGTATTATGTGGTGGGATGTTTGTGTGTGTGTGTGTGCACGGAGCCTTGCTTGGGCCCTGTCTGGGCGGGAGGGGGGGGGGCTGAGGACAGAGCCAAGGCCCAGAGTAGCCCTCTTTCCCCTCAGCTTCCCTGACTGCGTTCCTGGGCTCCATGGCTCCGTGGCGCCCCCAAGTGGAAGCACGAAGGGTCGCAGGGAGATAGATCAGGGGTTCTGGCCACAGGCGGCCCTCATGTCTCTGCAGGCCTGACATGAGCATGGCCAGCTCGGGTGCCCCGTCTTCCACTTCGTCTCTCTGGGGTCACCCAGCCAGCCCACGAGGAGGCCACTGTCCACTCCCAGCTGCCAGTGGGGTCCTCAGGATGGCTAGGGCCCGTCTGCGAGTGGAAAGGGGGGCAGGTCTCCGGGTGGGACCCGCGTCTCCAGGCCTGAGGCCGCCTGGAGGCCCGGGGGCAGAAGCATGGACCCCCAGGAAGGGCCGGCCTGCGGGTCTCTTCAGGGCCCTGCTGTTGCTGCAGGACGTGGCCAGGAAGAGCTGAGAGTTGGCCAGGAAGAGCTGAGAGTCCCTCCAGGGAGGACCTGGGGAGATGAGGCCCCACTGACGGGAGGCCCAGAGGAGGGCCTCGAACCCGTGATGAGGCTCTCCGGGCTGCTCTATGGAACTCTCGGGCAGAGGGGCACGGGAGACTCTGGAAGGCTCTGCAGAGTTCTAAAGGGTTCTGGAAGGGTCTAGGTCTCAGAGTGTTCTGAAAGGCCTTAGGAGGTTCTGGGAAGCTCTGAAATGTTCTGGACGACTCCAGAAGACCCTAAAAAGATCTGGAAGGCTTTAGAAGCTCCTAGGAGACTCCTGTAAGTTCTGGAAAGCCCTGGAAGCTTCTGGGAGAATGAGGCTTCCCCAGACTCAGCGCTGCTGACTCCCTCCTCCACCTCAGTTTGGAGAAGTCAGTGTCTACAATGATGGAGCTTTGGCAAGCCATGGTTGACTTAGCACAAAAGATTTGTGCTGAGGCTGGAGCAATAGCACAGCGGGTAGGGCGTTTGCCTTGCACGCAGCCAACATGGCCGACACGGGTTCGATTCCCAGCATCCCATATGTTCCCCCGACCACTGCCAGGAGCAATTCCTGAGTGCATGAGCCAGGAGTAACTCCTGAGCATTGCCGGGTGTGACCCAAAAAAAAGCAAAAAAAAAAAGAAAGATTTGTGCTCTTAGGGCACCATGCCCATGCTCGTTTACAGAATATCTCTGTTTTTATGGTTTCCTTTGCATTTGCGTTTGTACTTATTTGAGTTCTTCTGTAAACGTTCATTTTGTGCTAAGCTGAAGGGAGAGAGGTTTGAGACCTGCTTCAATGGCAGACATGATTAGGGGCTCCAGGGTGCAGGAGTCGAGGTGCTTAGGTGCAGCTGTGGACACAAATGTGGTTCAAATCCCTGACGAGGCAAATGAGCACTGTCAGGTGTGCACTCCCCCCAAAAAAAGAATTGGAGAAACAATCAAAACGGCTCATTTACATATTTATATGCCAAAATATGCACAGCAACACTGAAACAATGTTACCTCGGCGGTCAGCGAAATGAGAAAACAATGCCAGAAAGCCTGCCCCCGTCTGGGATCCAGGCACTGGCCTCCGGGGAGCCTGCCCAGGGCCGTCCGGACATGCTCACAGTCCCGTGGACACCCCCATCCCCAGCGAATCCTGGGACGTTGGGGGGACCCCGGCCTTGAGACGGCCAGCACCCTCAGGAGCAGGACGGTGGGCAGGTAGGCGGAGGGCCCCAGCAGGGGCGCGTGGGAGCGGGGGGAGGGGTGCGGCAGCCGAGGGCCCCCGCCCGGCTCCCACCTGCTCTGTGTGGGTGTCCGGCTCTTCTCCAAACCTCAGACTCTTGGGAGGTTAATTGTTTGGAATTGTGGGCGGGGTCTGGCGTCGGCCCTGAGTCCGGGTGGATGGGGGTCTCTGCAGCAGGGAGCGACACTAGCCCACCTTGCCCGGCGCAGGACCAGCCTTCCTGGGGCAGCGCGTCTGGTCAGCGGGGCATGCGGGAGCCCAGCCTCCACCTGAGGAGACTTCGAGCAGGAGATGCCCTAGGAAGGCTGGGGGACGGGGTGGGGGGGGGACAGTGGCCTGGGCTGCCAGAGCTGCCCTCGCGGTCAGGTGTCAGGGAGGCCAGCACCCAGTGAGCAGCAGAGAGGGCAGATGTGCAGGGCAGCCCCGAGCCCCGTGTTAGGCCCAGGCGAGTGTGAGTGTGACTGGGTGTGAGTCGATGTGAGTGTGTGAGAGTGTTAGGCGGTGTGTTGCCATGTTGTGTGTGGTGAATGTGCCTGTGGGTGTTGGGTGTTGTGGTGGGTGTGTCTGGCTGTGAGTGTGATGGCCTGTGTGATGGTGCATGTCTGAGATGGATGTCTCACTGTGTTGTGTCTGTGAGTCTGGCTGTGGATGCGTGTGACCTTCTAGTGGGAGACCCCGGGCGAGAGTCAGGGCTGCTCAGTGCCAGGCGGACAAGAGTTCCCCTGGGCCCGACTCCCATGTCACTGGCTCTCCAAGGCCCGAGGCCACTTTCCCCCCGAACCCCTCAGCCCCATCGGACTGTCCTGCCCAGGCCGGGCGCTGCTGCCACCTCAGCTCCTTCCCACTGTCTCCAGCCTCCATGAACTCCACACATGTCACTCCATAGATACACGCGTGTCACCCCACAGACCTACACGCGTGTCATGCCACAGACCCATCCGCAGGTCACCCTGCAGACATGCCCACAGATCCAAGCACGTGTCTCACGGAATCACCCGCATGCCACCCCGTAGACCACACGTGTGTCATCCCACAGATCTGCTGAGCTCGTTCTCCAGCAGAGGCGACAGGCCTGGTCCAGCTAGTGGGGGATATGGCGTGTCGGAGGGACACTGAGTTGTGGGGGCCTGGGGTGTAGTGTCTGGGAGGTATGCTGGTGTGGGTGTGTGCTCAGTGTATCTGGGTGGGGTGTACTGAGTGTGCAGAGACTACCAAGTGTGTGTGGTATACTGACTGCAAGATGGACCGAAGGGCGGGTGTACTGAGTGTGCGGGTGTGCTGTCTGGAGTGTACCGAGTGTGCAGAGACTCCTGGGTGAGGGATGGACCGAAGGGCGGGTGTACTGAGTGTGCGGGTGTACAACCCCTCAGTGGGGTGTGCTGAGTGTGTGACTGTGGTGTGTACTGAGCGTGCGGTGTACTGTCTGGGGTGTACTGAGTGTGAGGGTGTGCCGAGTGCGTGGTCTCGGAGCATGTGTGGCGTCGGAGTGGGGCGCAGTGAGTGTGGGGGGCGTGGCAGGGTCGGGTGCAGCGGGGAGCCCTCGGGCACGTGACTTCGGTGGTTTCCAGGTGGCGGGGCTGCCAGTGCAGGCCTGGAGAGCTCGGGGCACTGGTGGGTAAGGCTGGCACAGGCTAGCACGTGGACAGGGAATGCTGTGAGGGTGGGTACAGCGGTGGGCCCCCGCGGCCGGGCAGGGCGTCGGCACTCAGGGACAGGGGCTGTTGGGAGGTGACCGCGCCAGGCCGAGGGCCTGGGCCTGGAAAGTTCTGGGCTCTCAGCACCCATACCTGCCTCCGTTCACTCTCCCTAAAAAAGAGGTTTTGCCGGCAGCGCAAGTCCTTGTTGTAAGTTGGGGCACGGGGGAGAAACGAGATTATTTTCGCCCACCACCTACTCCTGCCCCCAGAGGCGCTCAGTGGGCGCGCATCTCAGCCAACCTTCCAGACGCTTCCACGCCCTCCATCGGGGAGGCAGGGCTGGGGCTTTTCCGCTGCAGTTTTGCCATATGTATTTTAATCCCGCTCACTCTGATCACGTAATATATTTTGTAACTATATATACGTGTGTATAGAACATGTGTTTTTTTCCTCAGCGTCTTAAAACTCGGAATCCTCAGCTAAGCTAGAGTGAGGCCCGGTGCCTGCTGGCACGCGGCTGACCTGTTCCAGTGCCCACACGGTCCCCCAACCCCGCCAGGAGTGACCCCTGACCTGAGCACAGAGTCTGGAGTCAGCCCTGAGACCGTGGGCGTGGTGGTGAGGCAGAGTGACCCCTGACCCTCCCGGGAGCCCGACTCCACGCGGGGGATGAGATGCGAGGCTCCTGGGGGTTCCGGCCTTGGCCCCGCAGCAGGGCACACACCCCTGCTGTGACAGAGGAGTGGGGAGCCAGGCCAGGGACGTGCTGGGTGTCTGTCCACTGCCATGCCCATCTGGTGGGCGTGCGGACCCTGCCCCGTCCTGCCCTGTTCCTCCTGGGGGGGGGGCGGGGGAACACCGGCAGTGCTCGGGGCTGACTCCCGCTCTGCATTCAGGGGTCACTCCGGGTGGGCTCCAGGAACCATACGGGAGTCAGGATCAGCCTCAGGCCATGCGAGGGCAGCGTCCTCCCCTGAGCTGTGCGACCTGGCCCCCTTTTCCCGCCGGCCCCTCCCTCGGGCCTTGTGCCCCAACACCCACCTTTCTCAGAGCCCCCGTCCACTCTGCTCCCCGCAGGGACAGCCCGAGACCAGGTGGCCTCCACAGGAGTTCACCTTGGGGGCCGGGCAGTCGCACAGGCCGTAATGCTCTGCTTCCCGGCATCCTGCCACAGGACATGGGAGAGGGCTGAGGTCGCAGCTGTGAGCTGAGGACAGGCTGAGGGCTGTCCAGGAGACTGGGCGAATCTCGAGGGGGGTGCTGGCACATGCCCTCCAAGTCCGGGTACCATGGGGTCCCCTGAGCACCACCAGGAGTGACCCCGAGAGCAGAGCCAGAAATCGCCCCTGAGTCTGCAGGTGTGGCCCAGTCCCTCCCCGCAAAGAAAAGTGTCTACAAGGGAGGTTGCCTGGGTCCGGTGTCCCCCGTCCTGCCGCCCAGCTGACTCTGCTCACCCGTGTACCCCCAACAAACTGACTCTCCAGGCTCAAGAATGTCCCCACGCACACACACACACACACACACACTGACTCTCCATGCTCACCCATGTCACACAAACACACACACACACTGACTCTCCATGCTCAACCATGTCACACCACACACACACACAGACATACACAGACACACTGACCGTGCTCACCCATGACACACACACACACACACACACACACACACACACACACACCCTGCTGCTGCGGTCCCTGGCTGGGGGAATGGTGGCGGGAAAACCCGCGGGCACAGACTCGGCTCACGAATTACAGAAATGTGCTGCCCCTGGCTGAGGGCTGGGCCCGCGCTGCGCCCAGAGAGGCAAGTGGCCGGAACCTAAACAGAAAAGCAGGGAAGAGGAAAAGTCTCCTCATGGTGGGAGCTGGGACTGGCGGGGGCTCGTGGGAGCCTCCTGGGGCCTGGGAGGACCCACCCGTCCCCCCGCCCGAGCGGACACGGGGCCCAGCACTCCCAAGGGGCCGGGGGCTAAGTCAGCACCTCTCTGGCTGAGGCCCGGGCCAGAGAGGTGGGGATTAAGGTGCAGGTCGGGAGTGGGGAAACCCTGGCCAAGCCCAGCCCCCAGGAGGCTGCACAGGAGCACTGTGGTCCCAGGGGTCTGATCCCCTGAGCACAGAGCCAGGAGTCAGCCCCGAGCACTGCTGGGGTGCACACCCTCCCCCCGAAAGAAAGTAGAACATTTAGCCACAGTGACAGGATTCTGAGCGTGCAATGTCAAAAAGTCCATTGGAATCAGGTGCCCCACGAGATGGAGTGCTGAGGCACGGACGGACGGACAGACGGACAGACGGCAGCTCTCGGGGCTGAGGCAGCACAGATGGGGGACCAGGGCTGGGCTCCCCCCCCCAGTGTCAGCTGAATCCGTGAGGACCTGTGGTGGAGTGTCTCTGTGCGTGTCTATGGGTCTGTGTAGGTCTGTGTGGGTTTGTGTGTCCCTGTGCAGGTCTCTGTGTGTCTGCGTGTCCCTGTGCAGGTCTGTGTGGATCTGTGTGGGTCTGTGCAAGTCTGTGCAGGTCTGTGTCCCTGTGCGTCCCTGTGCGGGTCTGTGTGTCTTTGAGTGTCTCTGTGTGTCCCTGTGTGGGTCTGTGTGTTCCTGTACAGGTCTGTGTGTCCCTGTGCGTCCTGTGTGTCCCTGTGTGGGTGTCCCTGACCTCCGGGTGTGGAACTCACCCCACCCCAGGTGACAGCCCCTCTCAGGGAGGGTTGTGGGGGCGCAGACAGTGGGTCCAGGGTGGCTGTCACTGGGCGGCGCAGAGCCTGTGGCCACCCCAGAAGGGTCCGGCTTGGGCTCGGTGCTGGGGAGTGCAGGGCCCCCCACTCCCAGACAGCCGGTTCGAGGCAAGGGAAGAGCCCGAAGCTTCTCCTTCCCCAGCCTCCTCTGCCATCCTGGCGCCACTCTCCCAGGGACCCAGGGCCGCCCCCAGGCCGAGGGCGCAGCTCTGGGGACACGGCAGGCCCCGGGCGCCGTCCTGCCGATCTTGGAGATAAGAGGCGTCGCACCCACGTGTTTGCCCAGGAGCCGGGGCTGAGCTTTGAACCCACAGGAACCGGCCGGGGCAGAAATCAGGCGGGCAGGACGACGAGGCCGAGGGCGGGTGGGGCTGGGAGGTCCTGGCTCTGTGCTCAGGGACCACTGGCAGTGCTCGGGAGACCACATGTGGTGCCAGGGAATGGACGTGGGGCGGTCACCTGCAAGGGAAGTGCCTGACCCACTGTACTTTTTCTCTGGCTCCCCCAAATACTTTTTATAATTAACTTTACAAGTACAATTCCTGAAGTGAGCCAACTTTGGTAGAGGCATGTGTGTGCATGACAGTACATGTGGCCTGGGGCAAAGGAAGGAGAACAGCAGCTCCTTTGCAGCGTCGTGAGATGGCACAGAACAGTCCGTGGCCTGTCTGCACCACGTGCAAACACCGAGCCCAGTGAGTGACAGAGGAGGCAGACAAGACCGACCTGCGGTCCAGGAAAGGCACGTGCGGCTCAGCCTGGGGGATGTTTGTCATAGTAGCTGGTTGGGTATTTGTGGTTCTCCTCGATTTTTTTTCTTAATTAAAAAAGAGAGAAAAAAGAAGACTAAAAAGGCTAACAGGCAACAGAGAATGGAATCATTCATCACGTCACTTAACCACCACGTCTCCCTCCAGCTCCCTAGATGCCAAGCATTATGCCAGGGGCTGTGTGACGAGGACGTTATCCCCACTAAAGAAAACTCACTGTTACACAAATCCCTCCACACAGAAAATAGGGTGTCCATCTTGTAGGCCAGCCTCCAATGTGAGTGGGGTCAGTACGAACAAGGTATTCGTCCAGAGGGAGGCCAGGGACACCGTTAGGCTTCCCTTCCGCAGGTGATGACCCTCACAGAGTTCAGGAATAGTACACAGTCGGCAAAACGGCCCTGATCACCCAGTAAGGCCCCTTCAATCCCACGCTACTCTAACTAAGGTCCACAGCCCGGAGTCCCTCCTCAGGAACCAGTAAAGAACTTAGAGACCATAAGCATATTGGAAATAAAACTCCAGTACCGACACATTGCTGCCACACCCTCCGGCTCCGATGAGTCTGTATCTCTCATGGAAGAGCCAAGAACAAAGGAACTCATAAGAGATTGAAAATTCCAGAAATCGAGTGAAGCAGGAGCAGGATTGGGCGGGGTGGAGAAGGACTGGTTCTCCATGGGAAGTTTGAGAAGCTCTGGCTTCAAACCTCTTGAGAAAGGATTTTTGTGCCAAAACCAAGCTTGGAAGGAAATTTAATGGCAGTGGCTGGTTTATAGTTTAGCAGAGGAGTTCCAAACCCTCGTCTGGAAACCTCTTGACAACTGGGCCAAGCTGAGGCGCCTTACAAGCGGTCACCCTTGACAACTGTCTCCAGGACCACCTGGAGGATGGGTTTCTGGCCCTCCCGAGGTGGGAGTGTGCAAGTGTGCATGTGTGTGTGTGTGTTTGTGTGTGTGCATGTATGCATGTGTGTGTGCAGACGCGTGTGATGTCCGTGCGTAGGCATGTACGCATGAGTGTGCGTGTATGCATGTCTATGCACGCGCATGTATGTGTGCATCTGTGTGCACGTGTGTGTGCATGTGGTATGTGCATACGTGTAGGCATGTATGCAAGTGTGTGTGCGTGTGGTGTGCGTAAGCATGCATGCGTGTGTGCGTGCACGCTCATATGCGTGCACCCTAGGGTCTGGGGCTCATGGATTCTCCTTCAGATCTCGTGGCTTCTGGTCCCCGGTGACAGGGGCGTGTTGGTGTGAAGCGGGGGACGGGCGTGTCTGCAGCCGAGCACAAGGGCCGCCCTTCTGTGAGCAGCCGGAGCCGAGCTTGGCTGCCAGCGTGAAATAAAGCCCCCTCTGTGCGCGGGCACTGGGCCCCGCACACACTCGGCGTTTATCTAAGCCATGTACACATGGCCTGTTAATGAGCACTCAGCCCCCTGAGTGGGCGCGGGCTGATGAAAACCAGATGTGGGGCGGGCCATCCAAGTGGACCCCTCTCAGGTCCCGCGGCCTGCACCCCAGTGTCCCCCCCCGCCGCCGGCTCTCCCGAGGCTTCCCGGCAACCCCTTCTCTGCTGAGCATTTGTGACCCTGCCAGTGGGCTGCTCTGCAGACAGTTAAATGCGGGAGGGGGAGGGGACAGTCCGGAAGAGGTGCTGGGTTTCAACTTGGTTTCAGGAGCCTTTCGTCCCCGAAACAGATGACGGCCCCATCCAGACACATACAGGTGTGCATGTGGACACACGGCTGGGGTGAACTGTCTCTCTCCTCAACTACTGACTTGAGAAGCAAAGTTGCCATCTGAAAAGAACACGGGCCCTTGGGGTCCCCAGACGAGCCCTGCTGAATCACTGGGTGGGCTGAGGAGCCATCTGGGGGGCAGCCCAAGTCTGGCCCAGCCGCCTTCACAGAGCACAGGCACTCCCGGTCTCCCCAGCCCTGGGGGCTCCCGGGGAGGGCAGGCAGTGCTCAGAGGAAGCTCCCCCTCCCACGTCCATCCCCTGCCGAGGCCAGGAGATGGCCAGCAGGCTGCTGGGCATGTGGGAGCCCCAGCTGCCATCCCCAGGACCCCTACACATGTCCCCAAATCTAAAACGCCCAAGAGTGAGGGTGCTGGGTTCTTGCTCTCTGGAAGAAAACACTGGAGTCCGCAGAGCTGCCCTTTGGGGCATCACAGATACAGAGTAGGTTCCCCCACAGCGAAGGAGAGCAACCAATGGCACTGGGATTCACACACCTCCTTGGTGCCAGGCATGTGCTGTGGCCCTGGCATGGACAGCGCTGTGGGAACCCAGGACCCCTGCCCAAGGGAAAGGTGAGCCTGATGCTGGACAGGGCTTGAGGAAGGAAGTCAGGGGGCAGACTAGCGAGGGCGCCATGAGGAGAAGCAGGATGGAGGCTGTCTGAGAGATGACCAAGCTGTCAGGGTAGCGCGGAGAGGCTTCTCAGGTCTCAACTGCAGCGTGCTGAGGGACTGACACACTCCAGGTGTCATTCATGGAGGCTCTGAGGCTCTGCAGGCGTTACTGGATCCGCTCGAGCAAATCGATGAAGAATGGAAAGACAGCATTTGTTTGTTTGTATATACATATATATATTTGCTTATTTATATAGTTGCTTATTAACTTGAAGGTTTTCCTTCTTCAGCAGTACTGTACTCTATGGTCCTTGGAAGTTTTTTGGCCTGGGGGATCAAACATGGGAGATTATATTTACCAAGCCTGAGCTCCATCCTTTAAACATTTTCTGCAGCTTAGAAACTGCCTACATTTAAAAGTCCTTTAACTCTGGGATATGATCTTTCCAGTAAATTTTTATCATTTTTTCTATGTACTTGCATTTTAACATGTCTAAAATGACCTCTATATCTAAATAATTTGTGAAATATTTTAGAGTTCAAAATATTTAGCTGACCAAGATGTTTGAGATGCTTATGTTACACTTATATAAGTAATCAGAAGAACTAGGATCTACACCTAGCCAAGGTGTTACACACAAAAAATGCGAGCCAAACAACTGTAAACATCTTTCGTGCCTGATTCAGCTTTCCCTTTGTTTCCACTATAATTTCTTCAGATTAGTATGGTTTCTATCTGTGGAAAGGATGCTGCTCAAACATTATAACTACTACTATAATAATTATTTTTTTATTGTTTGGTTTTAATTTTCTTTCTCAATAGCTTTCTCAAGAGCTTACCCCTAAATCATAGCCATATTTGCTCAAATTTAGATTTTTGTGCAGTATAGAATGTTTTTTAATTTTATGTCCCATCTCTCCTCCAAAGTAAATCTAAATGGTAAAGGTAAAGGTAAAGGCCCTCCCGTTGATCATCAATTTGCTCGAGCGGGCCCAGTAATGTCTCCAGTGGAGACTTTGTTGTTACTGTGTCTGGCATATCAAATACTCTCGGTAGCTTGCCGGGCTCTCCGAGAGG
>JAOXYA010014048.1:0-13835 GCA_028565675.1 Sorex palustris | reverse complement strand
GGCCCCCAAACAAACAAAAATAGTAGGAGACTTTAACATTCCTTTATCACTGCTAGATAGATAACTAGACCAAAACAAAACAAAAACCAACAGGGAAACCTGAACCTTGAAAAAATAAATGGGAGAAATGGGCCAAGCAGCGCGCGCACACATGTGCGCGCGCACGCGCACACACACACACACACACACAACACACACACAGGGCCCTTCATTCCCCAAAAGTTGAGTACACATATGTCCCAGTGCATACAGGACATTCTCTATGGTAGACACATGCAGCTCACAAAATATCTCTCCATAAAAATCAAGAAAATAGAAATCATACCAACTATCCTCTCAAGCCAGGATGCTTTGAAAATAGAAATTAATCACAAGCAGATGGAGAAGGGGTGGGATTGCAAACACTTGGAAGTTAAAAAATAAATTTAAAACATTTTTTTCTAAATTAAAAAGCAAAATCTCTGAAAAAAATAAAATGAATATCATAGTAAAGGGAGCAACACAGAGCGAAGGGCACAGAACTGGAGAGTGGGTCTCAGAGCTGAGCAGACCAGTGCTGGTGAGTGGGGATGGGTGGATTCTTCAGGATTTTGGTGGAGGGAAGGAGGGGGGCATTGTGCTGGTAGGTGTGGTGTAAGAAAGATGTGTGCATGACACTATCGTTAACAGTACTGTAAAAAAGGGCCAGTGAGCTAGTACAGTGGGTAGGGCGCTGGTCTTGCTCACCTGGATGCTGACCTGGATGCAATCCCCATATGGTCCCCCAAGCACCACCAGGAGTGATCCTTGTGCACAGAGCCAATAATAAGCCCTGAGTATTTCCAGCTGTGGCCAAACCCCCCAAAAGGAAGTACTGTAAATCATTGTACCTCAAAATAATAATATTCTTTCAACTGAAATGATAAGAAACTGAGGACCAAGGTTAAGAGAGACAGGACATTGGTAAAGGGAAAGGTGTTTGATACTTGCATGACTGAGACCTAAACCTGAAAGCTTTGTAACTTTTCCCACAGTGATTCAATAAGTAAAAAATAAATAAATAAATAAAATGGAAATATCTTAAACACTATAATTGTTTACCTTTGCATATGCAACATACATTATATTCAAACACTTGCATATAATGAAGCAAATTCATCTAGTTTTGAAATTGATTTTACTTTTTAGAAATCAGACTGTCACTCATCTTTGATGGTTTAAACTATATAGTTATATGTAATAGTTATTTTCAGCACTAGTTTCTATCCACAGACAACTATGGGGTGGGGGGGATTTAGTGGAAATTCATCCTACATTTTGCTACTACAAGAGCCAACTACATACTGATTCTGCCTGGGAACTACCGTGACTGAATGGGATCAGATGAGTAACCCCCAACCCCTTCCTACCTCAGAGTTGCAAAGGAAAGAAGATTACAAAAAAGGACAGGTGAGAAAATTCACGCACTGTCAAAGCTTCTGAATCCTAATAAGCAGAACAAGATGATGGGATGCAGTTTTAAAATCAAATTGGGAAATCTAAAATTCATTTTAGTTTTTGTGACAATCTATAATATATCTATAATGTATTAATTCATTTTAGGAATCTTGATGGTTAGGTCTAAACCTACTCCAGACAGTAAAATACTAATATAGTATAAAAATGTCTATTTGATAGACAATATAAGAACTAACCTATTTGAAATAAAAATCTAGGGAAAACTGCCAATTAATAATTATAATCTTGGAAAAATGAAAGATGTCTTCTGAAATCTAGTTTTCTTAAAATGAAAATGTTAAATCTTCAATCACTGCATAATTATGAGAACAAAACAACATATAAAAATGTCCAATTTGAAGATGTAAGGCAAATTCTGTCAATAATTACAATCTTGCAAAAGAGCAGGTATGTCTTCTGAAATCAAGTTTTCTTAAATGAAAATGTTAGTTCTTCAATCACTGCATAATTATGAGAACAGCATATATATGAATACAATGACTAACAGTGATTATAGAAAAGTATGTTTTTGTAAGATATGCTAACCTAAAATATTTTTAAAAGTATACTCATTATTTACATATATTTAAGATCTTGCACACATATTTCTTATCTGTGACAGTCAAGTCTTCTAGAAATTTTATTCATGGTTATTACACTAATTTTGCGTTTAGAATTATGACAAATTCTGAATTTCACTTCGATACACATATGATTGCAAGTTTTTATAAGAAATAAAACCAAGCTTTGTCAAATTTTCCTACCTTAACAATCTTGTATTCCCTGGATAACTCTAGTTGGTTATACTGTATTATTTCTCTGTTTATATACTGCTGATTTCATTGGTTCTATTTTCCCCAATGGCTATTCAGGCACTATGATTCCAACACTGTATTAAGGCATATGATGTCCCAACATCACATTCACCACTAGCGTTTATTTCTCCACCAATGTCTCCAAGTCTTCTCCTACCCCGCCCTCCCCCACACCCCAACCTCCTTGGCAGACTACGTTCTGTAGGCCAATATACAGAGTCTGCCACCACTGGCCACTTGTTATTCCCTTACTGTGACTTTATATTCCACATGAGATCATTCTGTATTTTCCCCTCTGACTTCAGTCAGCATGATACCCTCTAGTTCCATCCACACAACAGAACTACAAGTTTACTCTTTCTTACAGCAGAGCAGTACTCCACTGTATAATTTTACCCGATTTTTTTTTAAATCCATTATCCATTTATTTGTTCTTGGGCACAGGATGGTTTACAAATGTTGTCTACTGTAAACAGTACTGCAATGAACACAGGAGTGCAAGTACACTTTCTAAATATAGCTGGAGGTCTAAGCTAAGCAGTACAATTGCTGGGTCATATGGAATTCTCAAGTCTAAATTTTTTGAGACGGGTTCACACTGATTTTGTGCTTACTTCTTTACTGTAGTTTTACTGCTTCTAGTTTTTGATAAGCATCTTTAGGGTCTTCAAGTATAATACCATCTACAAATAGTGAGATTTCTTTTCCAATATGGATCCCCGTAAAAGTCTTTCTTGCCTCACTGCCATGGTGCGAACGCCAATATAGTGTTAACTAGCAGTATGAGCAGACATCCTTGTCTTGTGCCTCATCTTTAGGAAAAGATTTTCAGTTTTTAACCATTGAATATGATGTTACCAATGGATTTGTGGTAAATGGCCTTTGCTACATTGAGAGAAATTCCTTCTATCTCCATTTTGTGGAGTTTTCTTCATAAATGAGTAGTGAATCTTGTCAAATGCTTTCACTGTAACTACTGACATCTACTAATAGATTTTTATCTTTCCTTATGTTGACAGGATTTATCACACTGACTTATATTCCTGGAATAAATTCAACTCAATCACGCTGATTCTCTCCCGTGCCGGAGCCTAGCAGATGTGGATCCTGGGGTTTGATTCCTGGTACCACCGTGAAAAGGGGGGGCAGAAATTATTTTGGTTTGGTTTTTGTTTTTCTTTCGTTTGGTAACTAGCTGTATTTTATCGCCGTTTTCTTGCCTTCACTGCTGTGGTGGGTGATGTGGCTGCAGAGCCCAGGGCAGGGGCACCTGTGGGGATGCACCTCCCAGGCGTGGTGCTCCCTGAGGCCGGCACTCCCCAGTGACAGTGCTTGCCCATGTGCTTGCTGGGAATCAGACTCTCAACTGAGGCTTGCAGCCACGGCACTCCCAGCACGCTTACCGGAGATCTCGTCTCTCGGAACGGGCCGTGGTGGTGGCAGCAGCTGCTGGGCTCAGGTACGAGGTGTAGGGGCAACAGGAACTGAGTTCCCCAGCAAGCCCTTCCCTGGCCTCAGGGCCTCTGGCACCTGCATGTTCTTGAGAATCTGATCTGAGTGCCACCGCCTGCTAATGATTCTCCTCTGACTGACTCTGTCTCCTTCACTCAACTGTGAACTCCTCAAGAGGGGAGATTATTAACTCAAAAATCACCCTTAGCACCCTGCTGAGCGGGTGTGTTTGCTTGGTAAACCCTCACTGACTCTGTTAAGTGCTCAAAGTACCTTGGTAGGTGCCCCAGGGAGAAGACAGCAGGGGAAACCCAACCTGGCCTTGGATGGCATCTCCCACCCAGCTCGCTGAGGGATGTCACTGTCCCAGATAGGGAAGTGGGGAGTCAGGGTGGGTCACGGGCCAGACGGAGAGGGGACACCTGCCTCCTGCTGGACCCACCTTGGCCTCCCTGGGAAGAGCCCGGTGGGAGTCGGGGCTGGGAAAGGTCTGTGGGGAGCACCTGCATGGCATGCACGCCCACGGCCCACGGGGCCCCTGATTACACGACCCTGGACTAGCTGCCCCGCCACCTGAGATCTCAGGGAGGGGCCACAGCCCAGAGCAGGTCACCCGTCTTGGCCTCCACCCTGCCTCTGAGGGTCAGCAGCATCTGCCCGCATGGAGAGTGGACTAGCCTTTTTGCTGGGCTGCACACAGTGACTGTTCCTCCTCCCCTCCCCCACCTCCTCTCCCATCTCATCCTCCTCCCTCACCCCCTCTCCCTCCTTCTCCTCCCCTGTCTCTCTTTCCCTCCTCCTCCCTCTTTTCTCCTCCTCCTCCCTCTTCCTCCTCCCTCTTCCTCCTCCTCCTTCTCTCCTCCTCCCCCTCTCCCTCCTCCCCCTCTCCCTCCTCCCCTCCTGCTCTCCCTTCTCCTAATCCTCCCCACTTCTCCTTCCTCCTCCCTCTCTTTTCTCCGCCTTTTCCTCCTCCCCCTCTCTCCTCTTCCCCCTCTCCCTCCTCTCCCTCCTCTTCCTCCTCCTTCTCCACCTCCTCTTCCTTCTCCCTGGGCCCCAGCCTGCAGGAGATCCCCAGGCAGCCTCCCCAAAACTAGCCTCGGGCTCTGGGTGGACGAGGCTGCTGGTGAACTCCGTGTGGAAGACACAGTGACGGGGGATGCAGGCACCTGGGGCAGTGGCCACAGAGAGGACACAAGCACCAGCTCCAGACTGCGGGGGACCCCACTGGGGGAGGGAGAGACCCTGAACTTTGTGGGTAGAACTGGGGTTCAGCCAATAAAGAGGACAGAGCCAGAGCAATAGTCCAGTGGGGAGGGCGGCTGCCCTGCACAGGGCCAACCCAGTTTCCATTCCCAGCATCCCCTGGGTCCCCTGAACCGGCCAGGAGTAACACCTGAGCACAGAGTCAGGAGCAAGTCCTGAGCACCGCCAGATGGCCAAAATCAAACACACACACACACACACACACACACACACACACAAGGGGAGAGAGAAAGAGACACAGAAAGACAGACAGACAGAGACAGAGAGACGGAGAGGAGGCCCAACAGCCAGTGGGTA
This sequence comes from Sorex palustris, assembly GCA_028565675.1. NCBI lineage: Eukaryota > Metazoa > Chordata > Mammalia > Eulipotyphla > Soricidae > Sorex > Sorex palustris. The sequence goes on along the minus strand of JAOXYA010014048.1, from coordinate 8,532 downwards.
TTGAGCCAGCCACTGTAGGTCTAGAGCATAGAGTGGGTGGAGGACAGCAGTTCTAATGAAGGCCCCTTTGCCCTCCCTGTTTTACAGCAAGTCCTCTCTGGGAGGCCTGATCAACCCTTTCCTGAAGGTAACATAGGAAGGCTCTCAAGCTGGACCCTGTCCTCTTGCTCTGGTGACCTGGAGTGTCCCCCTACTTCCACACCGGCTGGGGCATCACCTCCTCCCAAGCTCTCCTCAGCACCCAACCTCCACCCGCTTCTGCCTTCCTGGTGCCACTTTCCTCTCGGCACCAGCAGTGCCCAGTTCTGTGGCTTGCTGCGAGAGGCCCCGGCAGGAGGAAGGGAGAAAGGGAGAGAGCATAGACAAATCCACACCCAGGACACAGGACTGCCAGCCGGGCCGGAAGCAACCGTTGCAAAAAGACCCCAGGAAGGAGAGAACGTTTGGTCACTGAGAACATCGGCAGTGGTTGGTTAACTTCTCAACTTCCTGTGGGCTGCAGGGGAACTTTTGTAAGCCCCAAGGTCCTTCTCTGAGGCCCTGGCTGGAGAGGCAGGGTGTCAAGTGGAAAAGGGGCTTGCATCAGTGACAAGCTGGCTGTGGGGGGCTCGCAGCCAGGAGAGGCAGCCGAACTCAGAAGGGGCAGAAGGGGCAGTCTGCCAGCCACGGGGCTGGGGGCCATGCATGCTACTATAGCCCAGCACTTGGGCAGGCTCCAAGGGGCAGGCCCCAGGCAGATACGAGTGGGAAGGGTGGACGCATCCCTTAAACTTAGCAGCCCAAGTGCAAAGGGACTGTTTTAATTCTGAGCTCTTAATTTCTCTGAAGTCAGTTTCAGCATCAAATATTCCAATATGGGTGAGGGGGAAGTGGGCGACGGGGGGGGTGGGGTTAGAAATTTCTATCAGAAAACTAGATTTAAAAAAAAATTGGTGCCAGAGAGACATGGAGCGAGTAAGGTGCTCACTCTGTATGCCGCCAACGGAGGTTCGATCCCGAGCACTACATAACCTCTGTCCCAGGCCACCAGGAGTGATCCCTGCGCATGTGCCCAGGAGGAAGCCCTGAGCACCACCCGGTGGGACCCTCAAAAGAACAAACAATCTTTAGTGAGTCATGCTACTAAAACGAAATAACTATGAGAAAGGACACAGGGAGGCAGCTGGGTGGCCTGTGAGCTGTGAGAGCCTCTGTGCCCTGGCGATACCCACCCCCGCATTTCTCTCTCTGCAGCTAACTCACACCTCTACCAACGCTGAGCAGACAGACACAGCCTGCAGCTCACACCGAGAGCGGAAAGCCAAAAGGTTGTCTCCTACAATGGGAACAAGGGTAAGAATGTGCTCGTGCTCTTTCTCTCTCTCCCACCCTCATTTAACAGTCTGCAATTAATTTCTAGCCATTGCAGTAAGTCCAAAAGAAAAAAGAAAGAAAAGTCTGACAAACCACCTCTGGCGCCGCCTTATAAGCTCATCTACCAGCTTTGCTCCAGAGGCTTATAGATAAATATTTAAAACAAACAAACACAAAAAAGATCAATGAGCTGCAGAAAATGTTTTTTTTTTTCAGACACCTGTGCATGGCTGAGACATCCAGGGCACCCCAGGGCAGGGGGCGGGGTGGGGAGGTAGGTCCAGTGCCCACCCAAATGAAGCCCCAGCAGCCACTTGCTCCCACTCTGCAAAATCGCTGTCATGAGAGCTGGATAGATAGCAGAGCGGGTAGGGCATTTGCCTTGCACACACAGCTGATCCGGATACGATTCCCAGCATCCCATATGGTCCCCCAAGCACCGCCAGGAGTAATTCCTGAGTGCTTGAGCCAGGAGCAACCCCTATGAATTGCCTGGTGTGACCTCTCCCGCCCCCCCAAAAAAAGATCATGGTTATGCCCCCAATCAGTCTCCATTGTCTTGAGACAAACCTCACTGAGAAATTAACTTGCTGAAAATTCAGGTATGCAAGTGACTGAAATCTCCAGGCTTTCTTGGAGTCAGGATGGGCTACCTACCCCCACCTCTCTCTACTTCCAGAAGCCCAGGCAGTCACGCCCACATCACAAAGCTGCCACTAAGTAAAAAACTTAACTTCATCTGTACCATCCTGCTAAAAATTCTGAACTTCCTGGACATCTCAATCTCTACAACACTGATAAATTAGGAGTAGCACACCAGATTGGATGGGATGTAATGCAGAAGACAATCAATCTTGATTAACAAAATATAAACATAGAAGGCTTAACCTGCAACAACATCTTAGTAATCCTTCACACGAGGACTTAATGGTTCCATGGTGAGATACAACAATTTACATTAATTTTCTTCTAAGAAAACATTTTTTGATCATTCTGTTAGCAAACTATTGATAACACTGTAGCACTGTCCTCCCGCTGCTCATCGATTTGCTCAAGTGGGCCCAGCAACGTCTCCATTTTGAGACTTGTTGTTACTGTGTTTGGCATATCGAATACGTCATGGGTAGCTTGCCAGGCTTTGCCGTGCAGGCGAGATACTCTGGGTAGCTTGCCGGGCTCTCCGAAAGGGGCAGAGGAATCGAACCTGGCTTGGCCAGGCCGGTCTCACACAAGGCAAACACCCTACCGCTGTGCTATCACTCCAGCCCATTGATAACAAGCAACATAAAATAAATTACTGAGAATCTGCGATGGTGGCAAGCTTAAGGGATGGTTGAAAAAACTGGAGACAATGGTGGAGGGAAGGTGTAATGGTGGTGGGATCGGTGTTGAACAACTGAATGCCTATAAAAACCATCATGTACAACTTTGTAAACCACACTGCTTATATAAAGTGTAGGTGGGAAACTGACATACATAGGCCTATTTCATGTAAATTCCACAATATATTAACACAGAATTGCTTTCAAAGTTTTATTAATGACAGCTGAAACATGATTATTAGCACAATGAGGTCCAAGCATAAAATAAAATGTAATGTAATACACTTTAAATTCCAGAGTTGAAAATTTTATATGTAAATGAGAATAGGAATTTTATCATACTGTATTAAATGGTTTTAATTTTCTTACTAAGGTCAAAATCATACAGTAATCACAAACTGGCTCTTACTGATTTATTTTTTGATCATTCTATTTATCAGTTCTTAAAAGTTTTGTTGGAGTAAGCAATGCAATGCAAATTTGTTATATGTGAAATGGGGCAGATTGGGATTGGGAGGGAAACTGGGGACATTGGTGGAGGGAAGGTCACACTGGTAGTGTGGGAACACTGCGGGCTTGAAACTGTATAATGAACAACTTTGTAAATCACGGTGTTAATAATAAAAATAAATTTTTTAAAAAAAGAAATAAAAGTCAGACAAGTTAAATCTGACCCTGGGGGCTGTAGAGATAGTGCAGGATTAAGGTTTTTGCCTTGCCTGTGATGGAACCTGTTTGCTCCCCAGTAGCGCATATGGTCCCCAGAGCACTGCCTGAAGTGACTGACAGCTGAGCACAAAGCCAGAAGTGAATCTTGGAACTCCGCCAGGTGTGGCCCAAAAAGCAAAGAATAGTAAAAGTTTCATTTAAAATTGGGGATAAGGCCCAAGAACCCAACATACTGATACCAAGTGATTTGGCAATCATATGCTTTGGTATATTTACCCAAATGAATTACAAACTTATGTCTACCAAAAGAAAAGATTCCTATATGAGGTTGTTTCTAAAACTTCATTCATAATTGTCAAGACTTAAAAGGAACCATAATGGCCTTCAGGAGGGAACCAAATAAAGAAACTGGGGCCAGAGAGATAGTCTGGTAGTAGGGCATTTGCCTTGCATGTAGCAGACCCAGTCTCAATCCCCAGCACCCCACACAGTCCCCTGAACATAGAGCCAGGAGTAAACCCTGAGCTTCTGATATGTGACCCAAAAACCAAAAAAGAAACTGTGGCAATCCTTCTTAGTGAAATATTATGCAGCACTAAAAAAAGAAACAAGCTCCCAATGAGAAGCAATCCTAAATATACATTGCCAAGGAAAGATGTGATCAGGAAAGGCTGCAGCCTACAGAGTTCCAATGGCCTGGCCTTCTGTGACTTCTGGAAACAGCAGTTTCCCAGGGCTGGGGCACGGAGGACAAGGGAGGAGACGGGGAGAGAGGAAGCACTGGGGTTCTTAGGGTAGTAACAATGTCCCTTGTTTGTGAGGCTGGAATGATGGCTCGCAACTGTCCAGACCCACAGAATGGACCTCAACAGTGAACAGGGACATAGCCCGTGGGCACTCACCGGCTATCACAGATGCTCAGCCTTGGTGTGAATCATTAGGAAGGAGAATCATACATTCAGGAACTCAATGTATTTTCCATTCAGTGTTTCTGGACATCAAGAATGCCCCAGAAGTGAAGTACTAGGCCAGGAGGGTGGCTCAAAGGGCAAGGGACACACGCTTTGTATGTGGGTGTTTGGGGCCCATCCCCTGGCATGGTCCATTCATACACAGGCTGCCGGCCATAGGGACTGTTCATATACCAAGGGACAGATGAAAGATGCTCTCTTGGGCTCACACTGGAGGCCTGGGAAGTTGGGGAGAGAGGGCACAGGTGACGGAAAACTTACAGATCCTACCTGGAGCTGAAGTGGGCATGATAAGCCCTCCTGAGCACTGTGGCCTGCGGGAAGGAACAGGCCTCTGGGCAGAGTTGGCCAGGATCAGGCCTCTGCGGACAGGAAGCAAAGCTCATCACTGGACAGCATGCAGAGAGAAAGCAGAGGCTGCGCGAAGACCTCTGGTTCCTTTCTAATTCAGTTAAGACAGCCATGGGGAGGGAGCAGCAGCCAATCCTGGTCTCTTGCCTGCCATGAATCTGCCAGCCATCCTGGAGGTGGGGATGCTGATGTAGACAGGAAACCATGCTGCAAGCAAGCACCGCAGAGCACCGCACAGCACCAACCCCTCCCCGGCCCCCCACACCAACCACGCGGGCCCTGCTGCACAACTAGAAGTCCTGGTTCCTCACCTGACCCTGGAAACTCCTTTAAATTTAGCTCGTTCGTTCCTTAAATGGGGCGTGCAGCAAGCAGCCGCGTGATCTCGGGCAGGCAGCTCTTCCTTTTACCCACAAAGAAATAACTCCCTTTGTACTCTGCATCTTGAAAGAAACACAGAGCCCCAGTGATGCCCCTAGCCTGAAAACGAGGGGAAGGATGTTGACTTTTTTTTCTTACCCTTTATTTCTTAAAATAAAAGTCCGCTGCCTTCACATTCTGTGGTACACCCCCACGCGCCACCTCACCAACCTTGGCTTCTGGCCCCAAAGGGAATGCCAAGGTCAGCCCATAGGCCGTGCCACCGCCGCCACCACCTGGCTGCAGGTGACACGCACTTTCACCTTCTGATTGTGATCTGGGGGAGAGATGAGAGCTGGAGCCTTTCTCCAGGGGCCTGGCCTAGCCAGCTGCCTCCCAGGCTCTGCAAACCCGAGGATTTCTAAGCGCAGAGACTGCTGGCTCCAACCGGTGCCTTCAGGGCTGTGCACGGAAGGTTTCATTTGCTGCTGCTGGAAAGCGTTGAGTCCCCGAACAGCAGCTCATTTTTATGACACTTGCCTTGGGGAAAAATCTGTTGAAACATCATTTCCCTGCCACTAGCCCCCAATAAATAACTGCTTGCCTCACTGAACAAGCAAGCTTGTCCAGGGCTTACATCATGCTTGACCCATGCAAACCAGGGTGAAAGAACAGCAGAATGCCAGATTGTTTTCAATTGAAGGTAAAATATGAAAAGTTTACAATGGGAAATTCAACACTCATATCATTACCTTACTATGGTACCATTTCCAAAAGAATTCATTTTATATGCTTTGGGAAGAGAATCAGTGTTCCCAATTTTTATTCTTCCTTTTTTTTCCCATGCAATGATAATATATTCATGGAAACATATTGTAACTCTGCATTTCTTCCAGTTTCACTATTACAAGTCTTTGCTATATTATAATGCAAATTTAATGCATTTATTCAACAAGCAAGTGGATCAGAAATATATCCTGCTGAGAAACACCACAGATACGCCCGCACAGAATGATGTGAAGGTCTCCTAGGAACAGAATAGAAGATGCCTTCCTAAGGCCCAGCACTGCCACCACCTTCCGGAGGAGATTCCAGGTCTTGGGGGGGCGGGGGAGGGCAGCATCTGCCCTCCCATGTCAAATCTGCCAAGTGGCTCGCCCATGGAAAGTGCCCTCTGACTCGACTTTGCAGGAGGATGTTTCCAGGAGACCAGGCAGCTCTGGGGTGAGCCCGAGGCAGATGTCAGAGTGAGGCAGAGTGAGGAGGGAGAACAGAGAGGAAGAGAGAAGGGTCAGCTGGACTGGGTGGAAAGGCTATCCGGTTTGGAGGGGAACTATTCTGCAGAATAATCTGGGAGAGAGCAGCATCGGAACTCGCAGACGGAGGAGGGAAGACGGCCCTCATGTGTCTGGGCCCGTGGAACCCGCTGAGCTCTCTGGCTGAACAAACACAGCTTCACACACAGCTCCTTCTAGGGGCCCAGGGGTCCTCAGAGATCGTTCCTCTGGAGAGCTGAGTCAAAAGGCTAAAGTCTTGAGCAACCAAGACTTACTGGCAAAGGGATGAATTTACTAGAGAAGGAAGGGTCAGCAAAGGCCACGGAAGTTACGGGTACTAAGAAGCCAGAAGGAGCCCAGGCAGAAACAGGGGGAGGCAAACAGACCACCACGCCGACCGGGAAGGCTGCTTTGGGGACCAAGTTCTTGGCTGAGGTCTGGAAGCGCAGGTCCATGGCGAGAGGACACACAGGCTCCAGGAACCAACCACGGAAGGGAGCGGTGAGCGCCACAGAAGCCACAGCCATCGGAGGTGGCAGAGAGTCACTGGGGGCCACAGCTGGGCCTGCTAGCAAGTACCAGGTCCGCTTGCAGGAAGCCCAGCCATGGGAGGCACAAACCCCAGTGTCTGGCCTCCTGCTCCCCAGACCTGGGATCCACCAGAAACAGGACAGAGCTAAGCTGGGCAGAAGCTCCAAAGCCAAGCCCAAGCCGCCACTCCCACACTGGACGGAAAGAAAGTGACAGGAAAGGGGACAGACTGGAGCCTCAGGGCGGCCCAAAGTGACACTCTACCCTGCACCTGAAGGACTCTTGGTCAGCACATTCCTGGGGGGACTGCAGCAAAGGGGGCAGGAAGGCAGCTGAGAATGGCTGGCCCGGGTCCCCACCTGCTCCCCATCACCCATGCAAACACACAATGGACCACGGTGTGTCTCCAGGCCGCTTCTCCACGCCACTCACTACAGCCATGAAACCTGTCCTCAAGCCTGCTATGCTCGAGGCTCAAGAACGAGAGGCCCGCAGGCTAATGCCTCGGTTTCACAGTTGCCAAGTGCCGGGAAGCTCTAAGGAAACTGGGGTTTAAGTTGTAGTTGGAGAAAGATGGAAAGATGGCATCTAGAAGGGCTATCGATTCTGTGTCCCCCCCCCACACGCACGCACACACACACATGCATGCATGCACAAACACTCATGCACACACACATACACCCACATATACCCCCCCACACACATACATACACATGTACTCACAAGCATGCATACACACACTCAAATGCATGTGTGCGCACACACGCACACACACGCATGCACAAATGCACACATAATATTCACTATCCACATGCATGCACACACATATACACACATCCATGCATGCACACGCACACATGAACAGGGACACACATTGAATGCAGAGCTCAGCCTTCCCTGCACTGCTGAGTCTCAGACTGAGGGCTGTGACCAGAGAAGTGCCTGGCCATGCCCAGGCCAGAGGCACCTGCCAGGGATTCGAGCTGAGAGCCTGGGGTCCATGCTGTGACCCTTGAACAAAGGGGAGTAGAGCAGGACCCCATTCCTTGCACTGCCATGGGACTAAGTTTATCCTAACTCTGGGACTTCAGGAAGGAACCCAGATGGGAGAAACCGCCGCTGACCAAGGTGTCATGGAGAAACAGCCAGATCCTTCAGCGTTCATGGGCACCGTGCCCACACCACAAGGCCACCTCCTCAGTCTCAGGGCTTGGGTGTCAACCCAGCCAGCACTTGGCCTCTGGATACCATGGAGGATCCAATGGGCGTCTGGACAGTGCTGCCCTGGAGGACACGATTACCCCGCTAGCAGCTAGAGAGAACAGACCAACAGACACGGACCAGGCCTAGGGCTCGGGGTCAGGGTAGGTCCTGAGAGGAAGGAACCCTAAAACACACCTAATTATCAGGTCAACAGACACGAACGAAGGGAGAGTCTCAGGCTGGATAAAGGAGGACACTTGTGGGAGAGAGAGACTTCAAGCAGGGCCTGAAATGAAGATTTAATAGCAGGGAGGGGAAAGTGGGAGAGAGAGAGGGGTGGGAGGAGAAAAAGAGAGAGGGAGAGACAGGCGGAGAGGAAGAGAGCAAGAGAGCGAGAGAGAGAGAGAGAGAGAGAGAGAGAGAGAGAGAGAGAGAGAAGAAGGAGGAGGAGGAGGAGAAGGACCAAACCCACTATTTTGCCTAAACAGGCGTTTA
>JAOXYA010014029.1:0-13838 GCA_028565675.1 Sorex palustris | reverse complement strand
CTCCAATGGAGACGTTACTGGGCCCGCTCGAGCAAATCGATGATCAACGGGAGGGCCTTTACCTTTACCTTTTAATAATGTCCTCATAGCTGGAGTGATAGCACAGCAGTAGGGCGTTTGCCTTGCACGTAGCTAACATGGCCGACCAGAGTTCGATTCCTCCGCCCCTCTCGGAGAGCCCGGCAAGCTACCGAGAGAATCTCACCCGCACGGCAGAGCTTGGCAAGCTCCCCGTGACATATTCGATATGCCAAACACAGTAACAACAAAGTCTCCAATGGAGAAGTTACTGGGCCCGACGATCAACGGGAGGGCCCACATCCCTTCTAATAAATCTTCCAGTTCTTTTAAGTTCTTGAACTTGGTAGCATAAAATTATTTATAATAACCTCTTCTGTTTTTTTTTAAATTCTCTGGTATCTATTGTAATTTATCCAATTTATTTATTTATTTATTTTGCTTTTTTGGGTCACACCAGGCAATGCACAGGGGTTATGCCTGGCTCTGCAGTCAGGAAATACTCCTGGCGGTGCTCAGGGAACCATATGGGATGCCGAGAATTGAACCCAAATTGGCCTCATGTAAGGCAAACACCTTACCCACTGTGCTATCACTCTAGCCTCTGTAATTTATCCCTTTCCATCTCTGATCCTACTTATTTGGAATTCTCCCTGTTTTTTTTTTTTTTTGCTTAGTGAGTCTAGCTTGTTTACTCTTCTAAAGAAACAATTCCTGGTTTCATTCACCCTTTTTTTGTTTTCTTATTCTCTATATCATTGATTTCTATTCTAATTTTTATTATCTCTTATCTTCTATTTGCTTTGGGATTCATTTGTTGTACTTTTCCTTGTTTCTCTAAGTGAAATGTTACATAATTTCTTTGAGTCCTTTCCTTCTTCCTGGTGGGTGCTTCGATAACTATAAACTTTACCTTTAGTACTGCTTTTGCTGTGTCCCATAGGTTTCAGTAGTGTTAAGGTCCCATGTCCAAATCCCTGATTTCTTCAACTTACTTGATTGGCCACATCTAGCTGGTTTGTTCTAGGCAAGTGCAGTGTCAAATTCCTATTAGTTGTTACCATCTTGGGGGGTTCATATCTCCTCTCTTTCTGAGGAGTGACCAATCTGCAGGTTTCCATATCCTGCTGTGTATCAGGGTTTCTAGCTAACTCTGTAATCCTGAGATATGCCTCAAGGCCATGGTCACGGCTGTACAAATTTTACACTAAGCGTTTGGTGCAGAATAGCTGCCACTCAAAATGATGGTCCTTATGCTATGCTGAATAATACCCATTTTCTCTGGCAGTAGTGGAAGGGACACACAGTAGTTGGTATGTTCATTTTCATTTGATTTTAGAAAAAAAAAATTTTTCTTCAATTTCTTCATTTCACATTTCTTTGATGTGATAATTATTTAACAGTATGTTTTTAAGTTTCTAAGTATTTCATCTTTTTTCACTTTCTTTTTATGGTTGATTTCTACTTATGCAGATTTGTGATCCTAGAAGATACTTGATATAATTTCTATTTTTGTGAATTTATGAGTGTATAAATTGTGTCCCAGTGTGTGATATATCCTGTGAATGTCCCATGTACAGTGGAGAATTTTTGTGTTCAGGTTTGGGATATGAAGACTCCTGTCTATTAAGTCCGATTCTTCCAATTCCACTCTTAGGGCTCTTGCTTCTTTAATTGATACATTGCTTGGTTGATCAATGATGAGAATGGTCTTCTGAAGTCTCCCATCACTATTGACTTACCATTAATATATTTCCTTAGCTCACTTAAAAGTTGCTCTGTAAACTTAGCTGCTCTTACATTTGGTGTATGTGCATAGATGAGAGTTAAGTCCTCCCTTAACTAATAGAAAGTTATGTTTTGTTTTCTGATCCATCCTGTTACTATGTGTCATTTTATGGGTGATTTAAGTCTATTACATTTAGAGAAATTGTTGATATGAAGGATTTTTTTGCCATGTCTATCTGTGGATTTTGGTTGCTTTTGCTGTATCTTTTTATTTGTGACCATGCAATGTCCTTGCCAGGGCTAGGTTAGATTCAAAATATATCCTTAACTGCTATTTGAGAACATTTTCATATTTTCTTCCACTCTGAGTGACAATCTTGCTGAATATAGGATTTTTGGTTGAAAGTTCTTTTCATTTAATACGTTGTACATGTTTTTCTATTTTTTTCTTGCCTATAGAATATCTACTATAAATGTGATGTTCTTCCCCTTGCATTTGAGAATTTGCTTCTATCTTGCAGCCAGAAGGAATCTATCCCTTCAGTTCTTACCATATTGAGTACAAAATGCCTTGATGTAGTTTGTTTGTATTTATTCTGGTTGTTACCCTTGGGCCTCTTATATCTGTACTCCTATCTAGTTCTCTAGTTGGAGATATTATTTCCCCAATTATTTCTCCACTCACCTTTCTTCTCCTTTCCTTCTTTCCTCTTCTTTTGGGATTCCCATGATTTTGAAATTGTTTCTCTTGGCATTGTTAGTAATTTCTCTTACGTGCTATTAATTTTTCCATGATCTTTTTTCTGTTTCCTCTTCTTTCTTGGTCTGTTTGTTTACTGTATCTGCAAGTGTATTGATTTGCTTTTCAGCTTCATACACAATTGCCTCTTATATGTATACAACTGATTCATTATACCTGTTACTTCTATCTGCTCTATTGCTTTTCATATTTCAGGTTTTTGGGGAGGAGAATAGGTGAGTTTTTGTTGTTGTTTTGGCCACAACTGGAAGTTGTCAAGGCTTACTTCTGGATATGCAATCAGGAATTACTTCTGAAAGGCTCAAGGTACCATATGAGGTTCTGGAGTCCACACTTGGGTTGATTGCATGCAAGACTATTGCCCTACTCACTGTACTATCTTTCCAGTCCTCAATTTTCAAAACTTTTTTCAATAAAACTGTCTTAAAGCTTGTTGATTCTTTGCTCTAACCTAATTTTTAGATCACTGAGCATTGTTATGATTGTTTTCCTAAAGGCTTTTTCAGGAAGATCTATATCATTGGTCTATCTCATTGGGATTTTTGTTATTTTCTATTTGTATTTATTCCATATTCCATTGTCTTAGATATTACATTCACTATTGGCAAGGATTGAGTGGATTGATGATATTTAATGTTGATGTTTATGTCAAAATGGTATGATTTAGGTTGAAGCTGGGAGTGGGAACGTGTCTGAAAGACCCTTTTACCTTTGTTCCCACAGCTAGTTTGCTGATGTCCTGTGTTTAAATGGTATTGTTAGAGTGCCACATAAGCAACTTGAGACCACATGATTTAAGGCTTTTTAGTTTGACCTCTGAACTGGAATACCTCGTAGTTCTTTCAGGCCAACCATGGATACAGGAGGTGTTTGGGGTCAGGGTATGTGTGGCAGAACTGAATTGCTACTTTCATGTACCAGGGAAGTGTCTAAGAGTCTTTTGTTTGTTGCTTTTGGTTTTTAATCTGGCCTCTGTGTTGAAACACCTAGCAACTCTTTCAGAGTGAGTTGAACCTAGTTGGCTTTGTAGAAGTTGTGGTGCAACATAATGAGGAATCTTCTAGAGTGTTAGTCAATTGGATTCTGGTTTGGGCTATGTCATTTAAAAGCAACTTGAATTCCATTAAATCACATTTCAGGACTCAATTTCCTCATTTTCAAACTTATCTATTGTAATTACTCATTCTTTAGGTCCTCTTCCTGCTAGGGTTCTGTATTAATCAACTTGAGCTACATTGGAAATAGAAATTAATTTTCTTACAGTTCTGGAAGTTAGGATTCTGTGTAAAGTTCTTACCTGTGCGTTCCCTGGCATGACTCCTTTTCTGGCTTATATATTCCACTTCATATTGTGGGGGGGGGGTTGAGAGAGAGGATGGAGAGAGAGAGAGAGAGAGAGAGAGAGAGAGAGAGAGAGAGAGAGCGCTCTGGGTGCACCCACTGATAAATCAAGGCCCTCCTCCGGGAAAGGGGGATTGCTGGACTCCTAGCTGGTCTTTTTCTTCAGCGCTGGGGGACCCGGACATCTGCAGTTCCCTGCAAGCTGAGAGGACCAGGAGGGCACAATGCACTTGAACTATGCCTGTGGGTAGAAGGACAAATTCCAGACGCTCTCACTCCTCTGTGGGGGAGAGACCTAGGCCGGGGTTTACAGAACTCAGACGACCCACAGTGAGGGGGCAGGAGGAAGGCGAGACTAGAAGTGACCACAGACATTGGTGGGGGGGGGGTCCGGGGTATTTGGGCGGTGGGGCGGTAGCACTGTGTGTGACTGTACCGCAAAGCTGTGAAGTTGAACATTTCCCGTAAGCGGTGATAGTGCAAGAAAAGGCTGTGGGTGTCTCTGAGACACGGGCCTGAGAAAACGATGAATACTAGAATACGGAACCATTCATTTCTGTTTTCTTTTCTTTTTTTCTATTTTTGGTGTTTTTGTGCATAATCCCGGCAGTGCACAGGGGTTACTCCTGGCTCACGCACTCAGGAATTACCCCTGGCAGTGCTCGGGGGACTCTATGGGATGCTGGGGATCAATCCTGGCGTGTAAGGCAAACACCCTCCCCCCTGTGCTATCGCCCAAACTATTCATTTATTTGGACTGTGGCTAACCAGCACTGTGGGCCCCTAACAGAACAGCTTGACGGTCTTAATCTCAGTAGAATAGAGGCCGGAGTGATAAGACAGCCGGCAGGGCGTTTGCCTTGCATGCGGCCAACCTGGGTTCGAATCCCAGCATCCCATAGGGTCCCCCGAGCACCGCCAGGAGGAATTCCTGAGTGCAGAGCCAGGAGTGACCCCTGAGCATCGCTGGGTGTGTCCCCAAATAAAAAGCAAAAAAAAAAAATCTGAGTAGAATAACACTGTGGTCGAGCTGGCGACAGTCAGAGATGCGTGAGCTGCCCCCTTGCCGGCCGGCCCCCCGCTCCACACATGCCCTGCGAGCCCTCAGCCCCTTCCCAGACTTCTCTCTTCCCAGGTCCCTTATTCTCAGTCAGTCACCCTCCGCCTCCGTTTCTTAGTTTCTAGTTTGTTCTGGGCCCACGCCCGGAGTTTGGGGTCCCTCAGAAGCGTTTTGGGACGACACCGGGGCTGCAGTCAGAGCAGAGAGTCCTCTCCGAGGACACAGAGACCCTCCAGAAACAAAACTGCCTCAAGTTCCTGCCTGGAAAAGCATTGCTACCAGGAGCCAGACACACGGCTCACGGCGGGGGGCCACAGCAGGGGCCGGCCGGGGGACCATGGTCCCCGTGCAAGGCCGCTTCCCGCCTTCCCACCGAAACGCAAACCCAGACGCGGCCACGGGCTGTTTCTCCACATTCTGCTAAAAGTCCGGTTTCCCCCGGGCAGGCCTTCCTCCAGTCTCACCTTCCTCGTGGGAAACAGGCCTGTGTTGGGGCTGGAGCGATAGTACAGCAGGGAGGGCGTTTGCCTTGCACGCGGCCGACCCAGGTCCGATCCTGGTCCCCCGAGCACCGCCAGGGTCAGAGTGCAGAGTCAGGAGTAATCCCTGAGCATCGCTGTGGGTGTGACCGAAAAAGGAAAAAAAAAAGAAAGAAAAAAGAAATGGGCGTGTGAATCTCACCTTGCCTCTCCCTGTGACCTTCCGCTCCGTCTCTAGCCCAATGCATCTAAACCAACAGACACAATCCTTCCTGACTCCGACGGGACAAGGGAGAGACCCCACGGTAACATCAAAGATCTCTCAAGTTCGAACGGTCCTGACGGTCCTGACACCGAAGCCCCTGACGGTCGGTCGGTCGGTCGGTCGGGGACTTCCCGCTCTCCCAGCAGCAGAGAGGGCAGGGGAGAGGCTGGGCGGGAGCACAGGGACCTTTGCCTTGCACGCAACCGGCCCGAGTTCAAGCCCCAGCACCACACAGGGGCCCCCAAACACGACCAAGAGTGATTGACGAGCGAGAGCGCAGAGCCAGGAGTAAGTGCTGAGCACCCCTGGGCGTGCCCCCAAACCCTCCGATCTACCCCCACCCAAAGGGAAAAAAAAAATTCCAGGCGGGTTTTATTGGGTGGATACGGCAATAAAACCTGGACCAACGAGGCGAGTGGGTGGGGTGAGGAATGCAAAGAAAGTGCAGCCCGGACAGGGAAACGCCAGGGCCCACAGCGGTCACTGAACGCGGATGGAGGTCACTGGGCAGGACCCTGGCACTGAAACTGGCCTTGCCGAGTTCCCGGCCGGGTTATGAGAGCGGGAGGCAGGTGACGGTCCCGCTCACTGCCAGGACGGACCATCACACAACACTGCGCCGATTATCTCGGGGAGAGCAGGAATCCAGGCGGGGAGGCCGGCCTGTGGGCCCTGGGGGAGGGGTATCGGGGCAGATCAAAGCTGAGAGCTAGGGTGGGAGTGTGTATGCGCGTGGGCGGGGGGGGGGGGCGATGTTTATCAGGAGGTGCAGATGGACCGATCTCTCCAAGGTCAGCACACTGGCAGAGTCCATCCTCGCATGGAGGGCAGAGACCCTGCTGCCCGGGGGGTCTGGCAGCTTCTCCCAGGCTGCACATGTCCACAGCATCCCCCTGGCCGGAGTAGACTTTCCTCGCTGCCCGCCTCCCATGGAGAGGCCTGAGGGAGGGAATCAGGTCACCGGACACTCGGGCCGTCTCTGGGACTGACTGTCGACTGACTTGGGACTTTCCATCCCAAGTGCAGAATTCCTTGGAGGAGCCGTAGCTGATGGGAGTCTGGTTAGGTGACCAGTAGCCGCCTCACTGGGCGGACGCGTGTGAGGGCCAGGGAGAGGACGACCTGTTAAAGCCGGACACCCGGGGGGCTGGAGCCGTAAGCCTAGGGGAGGGCACCTGGCTCGCAGGCAGCCAACCCAGGTTTGACTCCTCCCGGCTGAGTGTGGGGGACCCAGGTTTGATCCCAGCTTGAGAATCCCCCAGGTACGAGGACAGGCCCCCAGACAAAGAGAGTAGGGAGGAGCCCGAGCGCAGCCAGCTGGGTGCCCGCTCAGAGCAGGGCAGGGCAGCCGAGGCCAGCACGCAGCAGACGGGCACAGGCTTGGCCGTGGGGGGGGGGACTGTCTCGGAAAGAAGAGAGACGACAGAGAGCAGGTATCAGCGTCCTCAGTGTCCTCTTGGGGACTGGGGAGAGAGAGAGACAGAGAAAGAGAGATTAAGAGAGAAAGAGAGGTTAAGAGAGACAGATGGGGCTTGAGCAATAGCAGAGCGGAGAGGGCTTTTGCCTTGCATACAGTCAACCTGGTTCAATCCCCAGCATCCCATACGGTCCCCTGAGCCCCGCCAGGAGTGATCCCTGAGTGCAGAGCCAGGAGGAACCCCTGAGCATTGCCGGGTATGACCAAAAAACCAAACAAACAAAAAATAAATCATAAAAGAGAGAGAGACAGAGACAGACAGACAGAGAGATTAAGAGAGAGGAAGAGAGATTAAGAGAGAGAGAGAGAGATTAGTGCCTGCAGTCCGGGCAGGGCATGTGTGCTAAGTGCCCAGACGTGAGTGGCCAGACTTGGGCCATGCCATTCTCTCGCCATGGCTGATAAGAGCCCAATTAGGAAGAATCCCCGTGGGTAGAAAGTCCACTGGCAGGTCGGGTCATCAGGAGCGGGCACTGCGGGGCCGGGAGCACTCAGCGTCCACTCCACGCCCGTGTGGCTGATCCCTGCCAGTTCAGCCTGACCTCCAGGCCCAGCTGGGGGGCATGATAGGGGTCCCCGCATCCCCGGGGAGGCCTTCCAGCGCACAGCAGGGCCAGGCAGAGAGTGCCCACCTCACTTCTCTCCTGTCCTGGGTTGGTCGGGGTTTGGTCCTGCCTGTGGTGATCTGGGCCAGGCCCTGGCTCGGTGCCCCCGGGTCATGCCTGCGGGGCTCGGGGGCTCCTCTGGCCGCCAGGACGCACTGGATCAGCCACAGCCACGTGCCAGGGACAGCCCTGAGCCCTGGGCCACCCTGACAATCTGATTTCTGGAGGAGGGGTGAGGAAATCATTGGCCTCTGAAAAAAATGGGCTGATGGGTTAATTATTGGGAGTTGGAATTTCAGATATCCATGAGACATGTTTGGAGGTGGGAGGAGAAGTGTGTGTGTGTGAGGGGTGGGGGGTGGGGGGGTTACCAAACCTGAGGGTGCTCACTTGGGGGGCTCCCAGCTCTGCAGGCAGAGAGCGGGCGGCTCTTCAGAGCAAGCTCAGGCCTTGGTGCACCAAGCCTGGGCACAGCCTCTAACTTAGCTCTGGCCTTGCCTGTAAGACCTTTAAGCAAAACTTTTCAATTAGCTGGAACTTGCAGAACAAAAGCAGAGTTGCAATCAACAGCTTGACGTGGATTGACAAAGCGAACACACCCAATTTACGGCCAACACCCCCAAGGCCTCCGGACTCCATCCTAGCCCTTCCTCCGTCCATGGGTGATGGTACTCATGATCGCTCCCAGGGCCGGCGACTTCTGCTTGCTCTGCAGCGGCAGACGAGTGAGTTATTCCTGGGCCGGCTCCCTGCAGCGGACACTATATATGTGACGTTTGTCTGCATATTTTCAGGCAATAAAGGTCCATTTGCGCTCATCTCTGTGTGCGGCTTCACTGGATAAAAGCTGCAATTACTCGTTTGACTCTTGGCAGGCCTTTGGGCTGTTCCCAGTTCTGAAGGACACATTGACAGGAAGAAGGGATCTCACCGGTCGCGGGTCTTCACCCCAAGTCTCACACTCGCGTCATCCGCTCCCCGTGCTCACGCTCCGAACGGAGCGAAGAAGAAAAGAAGATGACAGTTGTCGCAAAGGGCTGACAAACACTTCTTTCCAGGCAGGGCCTGGAGCCATAGCACAGCGGGGGAGGGCGTTTGCCTTGCACGTGGCCGACCCGGGTTCGAGTCCCAGCATCCCATAGGTTCCCCCGAGCACCGCCAGGAGTCGGTTCCTGAGTGCAAAGCCAGGAGGAACCCCTGAGCATCACCGGGTGTGACCCAAAAAGAAAAAAAAAACCCACTTTCTTCCAGTAGAAGCCAGCTGCCACCCGCGTTTCCCTGTGGTCAGCCCCGGGTCTGGTGCAGAGGAAAAGCAATAACACAGCAAGAAAGGGGCAGAGATGTTTGTTCAGCAGCTAAACTGACCAGCACTGTGAACGCTGTCCCGGGCTGTTTGCAGACTCTGGCTCTTGCGGATAGCACTGCAAGAAGCATTGGGGTGCAGATGGCTTCCTTCCCTTTGGGGGCGTTGTGAGGAGCTTAGCGTATATTGCAAGAAGTGGGTTTGCTGGGCCAAATGGAAGCTCAATTCCTAGATATTTTAGGAATGTCCATACTGGTTTTTTTTTTTGCTTTTTTGGGGGTCACACCTGGCGATGCACAGGGGTTCCTCCTGGCTCTACACTCAGGAATTACCCCTAATGGTGCTCAGGGGACCCTATGGGATGCTGGGAATCGAACCCGGGTCGGCCGCGTGCAAGGCAAACGCCCTACCTGCTGTGCTGTCTCTCCAGCCCCTGTCCATACTGCTTTGCAGAAAGGCTGGACCAGTCGGCATTCCCACCAGCAGTGGATAAGAGTTCTTTCTCTCCCGGCACTCACACCGGGCCGGGCTGTTCTTGTTCTTTTGGAGGTGTGCGGTCTCGGTGGCATAAGGCGATCCCTCACTGTTGTTGGGATTTGCATCTCCCTGAGAATCGTGACGTAGAGCAATTTTTCATGTGCCTTGGCTGTTTTCCTTCTTTCTCTATTAGTGCCTTATATGTCTTTGATATTAGCCCCTTATGAGACGGGTGTTGGGTAAGTAATTTTTCCCATTCCGTGGACGGTCTTAGTATCCTTGCCACCATTCTCCTCGAGGTGCAGAAGCTTCTTGATTTGACATAGCCCCATTTTTCATCTTTGCTTCTCCTTGCTTGGTCAGGGGTGTTTGATGCCTGAAGATGCCTCTGGCTTCAACACCATGGGGGAAGGGGGTTCTGCCTATGTTCTGCCTATGTTTTTTTCCCTCTATGGACGTGTTCCTTTTTTTTTTTTTTTTGCTTTGTGAGTCACACCCAGCGATGCACAGGGGTTACCCCCAGCTTTGCACTCAGGAATTACCCCTGGCAGTGCTCACGGGACCATATGGGATGCTGGAAATTGAACTTGGGTTGGCCGCGTGCAAAGCAAACGCCCTCCCCGCTGTGCTATGGCTCCAGCCCCTATGGACGTGTTCTAGGGGCTTCAAGGATGGGATCATTACGTCTCTCTGATGATGGAAGGCTGGCACTAGGTGACATCTGAATTCAACGTGTATGAATGCCAAGGTTTCTGGGGAGGGACGCTGGTGGCCGGGAAGGGTAGCACAGCAGGGAGGACACTAGTCTTGCACGTGGCCGACCCAGGTTCAATGCCCAGCACTGCACAGGTCCCCCGAGCCCCCAAAGAGTCATCCCTGAGCACAGAGCCCTGAGTAACCCCCGAGCACCCCTGGGTGTGGGTACCTCCCAACAAAAATATCTTCCCGGGTGCCCTCAAGCACCGCAGCTGAGACACTGTGCCTTCCTCCCAGCACCCAGCCCTCAGGCCCACACAAACACAGCTGCCCGAGTACTCCTGGGAGGGCCCCGTGGAAAGCAAACAAATACATTCCTCCATGGTAGGGTGACAGAAGAGCACCGGGTGGGGCAGTGGTTATGCGGTTATTGTTACGAGGTTTTGGAATGGCGTGAATGCTGCAAACGCGTGCACGGAAATGGTTAAAATCCTCCAGAAAGGGTGAATCCCGTGCAGGCTGAGGCTTCAGAGCTGGGGCAGGTGAGGGCAGGGACGGGCCTCAGGGCCCAGCACACACACACACACACACACACACACACACACACACACACACACAGAGCCCAGCTCTCTGCTATTTCCTGTGCCTCCCGGCTTTCCCGCAGGCAACTACAGTCAAATGCTTTTGTTCATTTTTTTTTTCACTGAGCCGTCGGTGAAGAGATTTTTACTCACTTCATTAAAGGCTTGAGTGTGGGTTGGTGGTTCTCTGGATTCGTGTGTGGTCCTGAGCTGTGGAGCAGCCTCACACAGTGGTGTAGCTAATGTCCCTGCCGATCACTCAAGCATAAAAGTAATCTTCTTTTATTGGCAGGTGTGTGAGTGTGTTGCGTGTGTGTGTGTTGGTTCACATCCAGCAATGCTCCAGGGGGTTACTCCCAGCTCTGTACTCAGGAATCACTCCCGGTGGTGTTCAGGGGACCATAATGGGGTGCCAGGGATCAAACCTGGGTTGGCGGCAAGCAGGGCAAAGGCCTTGCCCGCTGAACTACCTCTCCACTGTAGCAACGTTCTCCCGTTGTTCATCGGTTTGCTCGAGCGGGCCCAGTAATGTCTCCATTGTGAGACTTGTTGTTACTGTGTTTGGCATATTGAATACGTCACTGGTAGCTTGCCAGGCTTTGCTGTGCGGGCGAAATACTCTCAGTAGCTTGCTAAGCTCTCCGAGAGGGGCGGAGGAATTGAACCCGGGTCGGCCATGTCGACCTCGTGCAAGGCAAACGCCCTACCACTGTGCCATAGCTCCAGCCTAATAGTGCAGGTAGGAGTGACAATCCAGAAACACCACGAATAGACCCCCAGGTATTTACTATGCACCTACTTTGTTTCTAACAAAGACATCAAAGCAAAACCAAACACACACTAAAGAAAAACACATCAAACTAAGGTCACTGCCCTCAGAACACTCAGAGTTAGAAGGGAAAAATACCTGAAACATTTAGGAAAAGAATGTCATGTGATCTGGGATTCTTTTTTCAGAATCTTCATGGATGTGCCATGGGAACATCTCTGCACGGAGACAGGAGGGGAGGGAGGGGAAAGCAATGGAAGGTATCTGGGGTGAGTCAGAATATCACCAGCTTGCCTGTCCTGCATTTGAGTCACAGTGTCTGTCATGTCTCCGAGATTGCTCTTCCATCCCCTTCAGTGTCATGGTATTTCCAGATTGCTCTGTGGAGGGAGGAGGAGGAAGAGGCCAGGGGAGCCTCTAGGGAGCCTCCTGGGCACCTGATGGAACCAGCACGAGGAGGTGGCAGTTCTGCACCCTCTTCTGGACTGCCGAGAAACTGCTCCCATGGGGAACACAGGATAAGATTGGGTGGGGTGCACTCGTGTTTTGGGGGGCATCTTGCGAGTGCCACTCCTCATGTTTGCCTGTTGAACAGAGGGGATGAGGAAGGTTTTACTGATGGAGAAAGGGCAGCCAGAGGGAGGAGCTGAGCACAGTCCTCTGGGCCTCAAGGTGAACCCCCAGAGGAGAACTCACCCCCTTGAGGTGCTTTGATCCAAGTAAATAATTTGGTTCCACAGGTGTCACCATGGAAACCGTACTGAAGCTCTTTGGAGAATACTTCTTTAAGTTCTGTAAGATGTCTGGCTATGACCGGATGCTGCGCACACTGGGTGGCAACCTCACAGAGTTCATAGAGAACCTGGACGCCTTGCACAGCTACCTTGCACTCTCCTACCAGGTGAGGCTGGAGTCAGTGCCTTGTCCTGACAGGAAACAAAGGCTTGGGGATCTGTTCTGAGGGTCTCTCTTCCTCCGCCGAGAGGGTGCAGTTGCAAGACCCTGACAGAATCCTGGGTTCATGGTGTCAGCAGGGCAGAGGAGCTCTTGGTCAAGAAAGGGAAATAGATACTTGTTGGCCACTTTTGCAAACTGGCACAATCCAAGGAAGGTATGTTAGAGCATTCAGCTCTGGGATGGAGAATGGCCCATCCTGATAGTAGCTGAGCAGGTGAAACTTCAAAGTTCGATGAGGGTGGAACAAAAGTTGGGAAAGAATCAGGGTTCAGTGAATTATAAGAAACTCTCTCCTCAGGTTTCCTGGCCTGGATGGAGCTGAAAAATAGTTTCTTCCATCAGAGTCATTTATTCATGCATCAGGAGACTTGACAGGGCCAAAGGCCACCTCGGAAACCATCCAACTTTGATTAACCCGCAGAGGGAAGGCCTGAGGTGTCAAGAAGCTAATTTCCCGCTGGGGCTCTATCCTCTTGGAGTTCATGCCCCCATTTGCACATTTTGGAAATTATTGGAATTCAAATGCCTAGTCTTTCTGTTCTGTTCTACAAAAGAAAATGTCCTATTGAGAGCAGCATTTAATATTTTACAATAACCGATTTACATTTATTGTATATAAAATAGTTTTATCTATTAGCATTATTAATATGTAAATTGAGTTTCTATTTATTTTAAGAGTCATTTACAGTAGACCAAACTCTTTTCTCATCATTTCTGAACCAGTCAGGATACAAGGGGATTTTGCATACAAGGGAACCTCTGGAGGTATGAAAGGGGGGGCCAGCTATTTTCCCCATTGTTCAGATGATAAAAAGAAGCTGGAAATCTTAAAGGCCTTAAGTAAGTCATTTTTAAAAATTTTTACTGGAGATCTATCCTATCGGTACCAGCACCTCTTGGGGACTTGAGGACAGAAAGGGTGAACAAACAGGACTGCGGAGCAGGCTGTCTAATCAACTCTGCAATTAAGTCAAACAAGTTATTTGTTTTCTCTGGACCCCAGTTTTTCATACATTTGTTTAATAAATGTTTGCTAAGGGCCTATCCCATACCAAGTACCTTCTCAAGCATTGGGCAGACATGGAGCCAAAAAGGAATGTAATCCTACCACACAATGACTCAGCATTAGAAGAAATAACATGGCTGGAGAGCAGTACAGCCAGGAAAGTGCTTGCCCTTGTACATGGCTGATGCGAGTTCTTCCCCCAGCACTGCATGTGGTGATCCCTGAACAGAGAGCCAGGAGTAAGCCTTGAGTATACCTGGGTGTGGCCCAAACACAAGCAAGGAAGGAAGGAAGGAAGGAAGGAAGGAAGGAAGGA
>JAOXYA010014006.1:0-13839 GCA_028565675.1 Sorex palustris | reverse complement strand
TTGCATGACTGAGACCTAAACCTGAAAGCTTTGTAACTTTTCCCACAGTGATTCAATAAATAAAATTAAAAAAAAAAGAATTATATCTTCCAGTCCCCATTAAAACCTTCATATGATTCTAACCTAAGCTAATTCCTCAACTATAACCTTCTAACAATCCCTGAGCTGACATCACCTGCTTCAGCCACTCCTATTCCGACCCACAGGAAACATGTGAGAAAATATGTGTGTATTTTTTATATATATAAACTTAAACCATTAGGAACAATTTATCACAGAGCAATGGATTGTTTGATGCATTTGTTTTGTTGGAAGAGGTCTTAGTAGTGACTTTCACTGAAAAAAGTTCACCTCCATTATTTGACATTATTTGAAATTGTGCTGTGGTGGTGGGCATAATTGTTGGGCAGAAGAAGAAGTGA
Source organism: Sorex palustris (assembly GCA_028565675.1). NCBI lineage: Eukaryota > Metazoa > Chordata > Mammalia > Eulipotyphla > Soricidae > Sorex > Sorex palustris. Next base: position 13,417 of record JAOXYA010014006.1, on the reverse strand, counting down.
ATGCTGGCATTTAAGAAAGAGGTGGTGCTGCTGAGATTTTGAAATTCTCCTTTTGCACATAGTATTACATTTGTCATAAGTGATCAGAATAGCTTGAGAACCTTCAAAGAATGGACGTATTTATACAGTCCATATTTTTACCTTTTATACAGTCAGTATGATTTAATATAAAAACACTAGATTTGGAATTAGAAAATCTGGCTGGGGGCCTGTCACATTCAATAAAGTTAAATTGCACAAGGGAATCTAATCCTGATTTGTGATCAAAGGGATAACCCCACTGTCTCACACTGTGTTATAAAAGAGGCTGAGAAAAATAAATTTGAATGCCTTCTGTGAGTTGTGTAAGGGTCATGCCACAGGAAGGAATTGTCATAACATACTTTACCTTTTTAGTCTACTTCACCCTCTCGGAGAACCCAGCAAGCTATAGAGAGTATCCTGCGCGCACGCTCCCTATGGCATATTTGATATGCCAGAAACAGTAACAATAATGGGTCTCACTCCCCTGACCCTGATCACCTCCAATGCAGCACTGTTGGGAAGGACAAGTAAAGAGAGGCTGCTAAAATCTCAGGGCTAGGACAAGTGGAGATGTTACTTTCCCGCTCAAGTAAATCAATGAACAACGGGATGGCAGTAATACAGTAATATTTTTGGGGAGACACAAGGTCAGACCTTTCATAGATTTCATGGGCCATGCAGGAGTTCTGTTCAACTTGGGTTTACCAGACCAAATAGATAGTACTGGGTTAAGATGTTTGCCTTGCATGTGGCTGGCATGGGTTTGATCCCTAACACCACTTATGGTCCGCCAAGCACCACTTAGGAGCCATCTCTGAACACAGAGATAGCTGTGATCCCACATCCAAAACAAACAAACAAAACCAAATAAACTTTGGTTTACCTTGTACTCTATGATCAGACAGTATTCAACAGGAAGTACCTGAGTCTAGAAATCTAGGTCCCCAGGAAAATCCAACCTTGCAGTAGAACTTCTGCACAAGACCACACAAAAGTGCCTGAACTGCTGATACTCTGATGGGCACTTCCTTGAATTAGACACTTCCATGGAGCCCTGCCCACACTCATAATTCTGGAGCACTCTAGTGTTTCCAGGATCACTGGTCCATCTTACCCTATTCATCAGTTTGTTCATACCGATGAGCTAAGACCAGATTAGGATCTGCAAGGCTCTACTGGCAGCTTCCTGGCTGCCTCCAGCTGCCCAGTTAACAGAGGGCTGCTGTCAACGAGAAACCAATGTCTTCCAAGAGGATCGAAATGGAAAAGGTAAATGACAGCTCCAAGATTTCTCTGAAAAGGAAATCCTACGTGGCAACCCAAGGTGTGTGCTGTGCCATAAAAACAAATGGTTTGATACCTTCCGATGTTTCCTGGCCTGGGTAAATGAGAAAAGACAGCCAAAGGAAAAGCAGCAAGAGGGCAGAGCCTGCATCAGGGACGCAAGTCACAGTCTTCAGCTTCATGAGCATCTTCATTATCATCTCATGACTGGAGTGATAGCACAGTGGGTAGGGCATTTGCCTTGCAAACAGCCAACATGGCCTACCCAAGTTTGATTCCTCCGCCCCTCTCGGAGAGCCCGGCAAGCTACTGAGATTATCTCGCCCGCACGGCAGAGCCTGGCAAGCTCCCCGTGACGTATTCTATATGCTAAACACAGTAACAACAGAGTCTCACACTGGAGATGGTACTGGGCCTGCTCTAGAAAATCGGTGAACAATGGGAGGGCAATGACAGTCCTAACACAGGCTTGGAAGCTGAGAGCAGAAAGCAGTGGTCGCTTCTCTTGCTGTTCCTTGTGGTCCGTGGCCCATTGGTGTCTGCACCACCCTGCGTCTCTGAGAAATGCAGAGCTATCATACCCAGACCTGTCAGCCAAAGTCTTCCTTTCATCACAGTCCCTGAAGGACTCTCATAGAGCCTCCTTTGGCCCCTTTCTCCATCTTTTCCACTAATGTGAGCCTGAGAGGAGGGAAACAGGAGAACTCATCTAGATCAGGCTCCTGCTTTTAGGCTTGTAGGTTGTTGCTATGCACGTTTGACAGACCTAAAGCCCACAGGTCTAGAGCTGATTGCCAAAAATCATAGAAGTCAAGAGCTTCTGCTAACAAACTCAGCATCCAGACATGGCTAGCACTCTCAGGAAATACAGTTGTTCTTTATTTCCCTCAGGAGGAGGGTTCATCATTTTTTTTGGAATCTGGTGTGAAAACACCAACTTGACCTACTCGTGTTGGCTTTTGCTCTCCAAACTGGCAGATCAAGTTAAAAAAATATACATATATATGTGTGTGTGTATATATATGTGTGTGTGTATATATATGTGTGTGTGTGTGTATATGTGTGTGTGTGTGTGTGTGTGTGTGTGCGCACTGTGCTGAAGGGAGACTCATCATGATTCACAAGATCAAAGCACAGATTGGATAGACCAATTTCCAAGTGAACTGTGGAGCTCCTTTATGCTGTGTGTGTGTGTGTGTGTGTGTGTGTGTATACAGAGGGGAGGTAGACTGGTGCACTGATCAGATAACAGACAGACTTACAACAGAGCCCACTGTCCTACATATAAAAAAGGCTTTGTACTCAATTTAGCCTTCCCACAAAAAGGGGCCATGAATATGCATTTGGGCTGAGAAAATCATTTCTTTTCACAGCCTCATGTGCGATGCTGCAGGCTAACCTAATCAGCACAGCTAATTTTAGCCTTCATTTGGAGGGTTACTTCAGTAAAGGTCATGGTACTGGTAGCAGCTTAGAATTTCACAGGTGAAAGAAGAAAGCCTAAAAGGGCTATCAAGCTAAGTAAGAGCTCAATCATACAGCCCAGGCTGACTTGGAGCTCAAGCCCCACTAGCAGTGAGTGATATTCTGGATTTAGGAGGCTTGCCTACAAGTCGGGTTCTGCAGGATCCTGTGGCTGCTGCTCTTGAGGGTGAAGGCTGGGGCCTGGGCATCCATTATTAATGTTCTGCACAGAGAAGGTAAAATGTGGGAATCTCATAGAGAAGGAGGTTTGGCTTGGTGGGTTCTTAAATGTGGCTCTGAGGCAATTGGAAGAGGCCCAGGCTATAGCAGGACGAAGTTGCTGTCTTTTCCCCGAGAATAGGAGACTGTTGGTGGGTGCCTGTGTCGCCTTTTCCAATTGGCAGATGGTTGGCCAACCATCCAGCAGGAACTGAGGGGCAGAGAGGTGACATGCCCCACATTGCAGGACTTCCAAGATACCTAATTTAATTCAACCAGGGGCTGATATATTCAGAGGAAGAACATTCTAGAACAATGCTGCCTTTTAGGCCTTTCTCTGATAATAGAAACATTCTCAAATTTTGTCAGAAATGGCTGTCACGCCTGAGAGATGTGACTGTGCCACTGAAGTGTTGATTTTGCACTTTTCTTTCATATTAATTTCCACTTAAGTGATCATTTGTGCCTTCTGGATGCCAAATTGGATAGGGCACTAGTAGATGGATAAGATCTTTATATATTTTTTAAAATTAAATTTTGGAGTCATACACAGCTGTGTTCAGGGATGACTCCTGGCTTTGTGCTCACATGGGGCTTGGGGAAAACCTAGGATGCTGGGGATTGAATTCCACGTCAGCTGCATGCAAGGCAAGTGCCCTACCTGTTGTATAGTCTCTCCAACCCGAAACAGCTCTTGTAAGGAGGAAAGCTGGGGACCAAAGAGACAGTATAGGGGTTAAGGCACTATATATATGAATCACCATGAGATGCAGTTACAGACTTACAAACTTTCATGATTACATTGTCTTAAAATGATTGAGCACCCATCCTTCCACCAGTGCCCATTCTCCACCACCAATGTTCCCAGTATCCCTCCTGCCACTCCCACCCCATCTCTCCCTCCCCAATCTCTGTGGCAGGCACATTCCCTTTTACCCTCTCTCCTTTTGGGTGTTATGGTTTGCAATACAGGTAGTAAGTGGGCATCATGTTTGGTCTACAGTCTACTTTTAGCACACATCTCCCATCTCGAGTGAGACCTCCAAGCATCATTCACTTGGTGGTCCCTTCTCTATCCCAGCTGCCTTTTCCCCCTGTATGTGAGGCTGAAGGCACTTTTTCTTTTCTTTTTGCATGTGGCCAAGCCTGACTCCATCACTGGCACCACATATGGTCCCCAAAGCACCTCTAGACCTGACCCTTAAGCACAGACCAGGAACAACCCTTGAGCAGACCGGGAGTGGTGCACCTTCCACCCACACCAAATAAAACCACAGTGGAGTGAAGCTGGAAAGCAAGAGAGTTCAAGGGGAGAAAGTAGGATGTCTGGGTTACAAAGACCAAGGGCAGAGGAGAAACAATCTGGAAAGTTTCAGAAAAACACAACTGCCTGGACCCAGCCCAGGGGCTCCATCAGTCGGGAATACCCAGGGGCTCCCAAGTTCATGGGCACAAGGAGGTAGGCCTGGGCTGTGGAGCCAGATGAGAGGGGGCCTTGACTGTCAGGCTGAAGATTTCACACTGTTCAGTCACAGCATGAGAAAGGGCCCGAGTGACTTGCGTGTATAAGGTTGATAGAGGAGGAAGCAGGGAGGTGATCCCAGCCACTGAGTAGTAAACACCATCTGGGATGTTTGCTCCTTTCTCCTGGGAACAGAAGTGTGTTCCTTTCTCTGGGACTCTGTGCACGCTCTTTCCCGGAGAAAACTGTCCACTGTAGCACTGTCCTCCTGTTGTTCATCTATTTGCTCGAGCAGGCACCAGTAACGTCTCCATTGTAAGACTATTTGTTACGGTTTTTGGCATATGAATACACCCCTCAGAGCTTGCCGTGGGGGCAGGATACTCTCGGTAGCCTGTCGGGCTCTCCGAGAGGGATGGAGTAATTGAACCTGGGTCAGCCGCGTGCAAGGCAAAAGCCCTACCAGCTGTACTATTGCTCCGGCCCCCTTTCTTGCAGTTTTTTGAACTTCTTATCCACACCAATAATGATGCCACTGAATGCCAGCTCAGCCCTCCCCCGCTCTGGGGTATTTGGGGTGCATGGCACACATGGCTGCCTGTCTGCACCTCGCTGCTTGATTGCTGCGCAAGCCCACCTCTACCCCTCACTGGTAATCTCACTTTCTCACACCGACCTATGATGCAGGCAGAAAACCCAGCACTTTCAGCTCCAAGTGTGTGAGAAGAAGCAGCGCACAACCTTGCCAATGCTGGTTGCCCCCTCCCCCATTTCCCCCACCCCCACCCCCCGCTTCCTAGAGTCAGAGTCCCTCTTCTTCTCATCTCTCACCAGAAGATTTCTGACTTCCTTCCTCTGGGCTCTTGTCAGGGATTTTTTTTTTTTCTAAATTCCTACCACTGGGATGAGAACAAGTAGGAGCACTAACCCTTTGTCTCTGCCAAAGTAGTAAGAAGAATGGTTTGTGGAACAGCTGGTGTGTGCTGGGGTCTGTGCTCACTGAAGCATTGAAGTCTGAGCAGGAGGCAGAGAAACTGGCGAGAGCAGACAGTGCTGACGTCTGTCTGACAAGCAGCTCACTTCAGCAGTAGCTGTTGTTTTCTAGAAAGTCTGAGGCGGGCGTTTTGGAACATGCGAACAGTGACCTCGCTACCATCTGGCGAATTTTCTCTTTGCAGGATGTTTGTACGATTGCATAAAAGCTGCAAGTCTCTTAGGTAGCGCAGTAGCTCTGATCCAAGGTATTTTTTTCTGAAGGTTCACTTCAGAAATCAAATAAATTAATTGCAAGGTATGTTGATAATGTCAATTTGATATATACATTTGTAATTGTCTAATATTTCTGTTTCTTCCTGGCTTTGAGCATTGCAGGCAGAATTAAAACCCGCAGATCTCTGGTAGGGTTCTGCAGGGGTAGAGCCTAAGGTGGGCTGCTAGTGCTGGAGGGTTTCCGGCTGGGAGAGTCTGGGGTTGGATGGTGTAGGATGGGACAGTGGGTGGGAGTTGAGAAAGGATTGGGATGTCAGCTGGAGGCCAGCCCCATTCTGATCGATGGGGCTCTGGGTCCGAGTGATGTCACCGCCCAGTGAGTCTCTCTTAGTTTTGGTCTGGGCTCCCCTGGGTGGGGCTGAGACATAACAAACAAATTTCGTGATCTGAGGGCAAGTCTCTGGCCACAGGAGCAGAGAAAGTCTGGTCACCATTAGCAGCTGTCATTAAGCTGAACAGTGACAACTTAAATGTTCCCACATGGAAGTCCTGATTCCCAGAGTCTCAGAGTGTGGTGGTCCTTGGCCGGAGGACAAGAGGAGCTTAAAGAGATAATTGGTGTGAGTGGGGGCCAATCCAATCTGACTGATGTCCTTCTATGAAGAGATTAGATGCCCAGAGAGTCCCCAGGCCCCCAGGGACTGACAAATCAAGAAGGAATCATACCATCTTCACCTCCAGATTGGGTGGGGGTTGGTTAACTTTCTGTGGTTAAGCCACCCAGAAGGTGACATTTTCATATGGTGACCCTCCTTGCAGCCAATGCACACAGTTTAGGGAACGTCTGGTGTAAGGGTGTGGGGTGGAGCAACCACTGTTCTCTGCACCCACTTATAACAGAAAGCTCTGCATAGAAGTGACACCAGGTTGCATAGCCAATGCTGGACATGGGCCAGCTGGACACAGGCCAATATGGCACCTCAGATGGGCCCAGACCCTGATTCTCTCAGTCCCCACCTTGTTCCTCCTAGAGAGTGAGATGAGGCATGCGCAAGCATTACCACCAGTAACAGCTTTTATGGTGTTCCTTTCCTCTGATCCTAATTTTTAACCCTCTGAACCCCACCCTCCACACCCCCACACATACAACAAGGAAGCCCTGGGTCTTCTCCAGCAGGTCTTTTACCTGGTTGTGTTGAGATGCTGCAGTTTATTAATCCCTTATTAATCCCAGGCCCCCTCTGCATAAGAGAGGACTGTGTTTTTATTTAAGATGCTGGTATTGAACAAGGAATGAGGCCCATCTCTCCCCCAGCACCCTACAGCAGCTCTTTAAGGAAAGTGAAACATTCTGGGTGTTGGTGTCATGCCTCTGAGCCCCATCATTCTCCATTTGCTCTGTGACTCCCAGCACAGTTGATGGCGATGTGCCAGCAGGCTCAAGCAGTGTGTTGCTCCCCTGTAGGATCAGCCCAGTATCTCCTGCCCCCTTCAGAATAGCAGGAGAGGGGATGAGGAGGGAGGGCCTCTAGGGGCTGCACGATTGGGCCTGTAACATTCAGAGGTTGAAAGATGTGTACTTTTCATGGGTGCTTCTAGAATTATCTAGAGGTGTGCTAGTGCTTTCATCTGACCTAGACTCATTCAAGGAGCAGAGGTCCTGAGAGTAGCTGTCTCTGGGAACTTGTTAGACTAGACCTATTTCAGGTCCCACCACAGACTTAGGATCCAGGATCTCTGTATGGGGCTTGCCCCTTTCTCTCTCTGATTTGTGTGTGTGTGTGTGTGTGTGTGTGTGTTTTGTTTGCTTGTTTTCTTGGACCATACCCAGTGATACTCAGGGCCATATCTCCTGACTATTCACTCAGGGATCATTCTTGGCAGGCTCCAGGGACCATGTGAGGATGCCAGGATTTGAACTCGGGTTGACTCTATGCAAGGCAAGTGCCCTACCCACTGTGCTATTGCTCTGATCCCTTTATCCCTCTCTGTTTTAAAAGACCTGTCACTTACTCACATGTGATAGGAAGGGATTTGCCTTAGTCTCAGGTGATGCTTCTGTCAACAAAGAGCACCCCTGAACAGAGTGCTTCTCTTTTGCTCCAGCATAGATTCAAAGCCCTTCATCCAAGCAAGGCAGTACTATTGGATTTTTTATAAATGTGCACATACATTCTTTCCTTCATTCTCACCCCTGCCAGGTGTAGTAGAAACCTGGAATGCCACCCCAGCAGATCTGTTACACTGCGAGAAAATTAGAGCTATTTGTCCCAGACCATTTTTCCTTTAATGACAGGAGTTTTAAAGCCCAACAAGGTTGCCAATTGGGCCTGAGTGCAAAAATGATGACAGACCTGGGCTGGAACACTTAGCTTTTCTTTTGACTTTTCCCACTTCTGAGCAGCACCAAATTCATGGTGTTTACTGAAAAAAAAGGGGGGGGAAAGCACTGAAGATGGAGTCTTTTCATTCTGATGGCTGGTTCAGTCTTTCATGGCTGATGGCATTTCTTTCCTGATCACATTTTCCTTCCTCTCCTTCCCAAGACGGGGCCCTTGGTAGGAGCAGGAAAACACCAAAACTCAGTGTTTAGGGAACCATATTATGGGGAGAGGGATTTACTATTTCACACTGAAAAGGTTTACCTCTATTGTAAAGCTGTGATCTGGCTCACTGCTTGTCAATAAAGTTTTATTGGCACATGACCACGGTCATTGTTTATATTTGTTTCTCTTGTATAAAAGACTGGGTGGTTGTGAAAGAAAGTATGCACCCTATGAAGCCTAAATTGATTACTACCTAGCCCTTGACCAAACAACCTCATTACCCCCTGTGCTAGAGAGAATCCAAATGGAACCCTGAACAGGAAGGATAACAGGAGGTCAGAAGGGTAAAACGTTCACAGCTCCCTGCACAGCCCAGTGGAAGGAAGGCTAAAGGAGTGGTTCCTTGTAGCCCACTTGACTTAGGGACCTTGTGGATTTTGATAATGCCAACTTGATATATATATTTGTGATTGTCTAAATTTCTATTTCTTCCTGACTTTGAGCATGATAGGCAGAACTATGGAGAAAAATTTAACACTATGTTAAATGTTACTAACTAATTTGGTATATGCCATAGGCATAAACTATTATTTCATGTTCAGAGCAATTCTGTGAAATATCATACCCCCAGTTGTACATATGAGAAGACTGAAATACAAGCTTCAGTAATACCTTTTGCTATGGAGCTGATATTAGAGCCTTGATTTAAATGCAGGCCTTTTTAATGCTTAAGTCAGCATACTAAAGCCAACATACTAAAGTTAGCTTCTCATACTGTGGATTGAGAAATCAGGTTAGCGAATTGCAACCAGAATTTTTTTAAATTGAAAATAATGGAAAATTCCAATGTGTCTCATATAGTATGGATAACTTTTGATGCATGAAATTTTGTTTCAATGATGAGGATTTGCAATATATATTTGCATTAATACATTTCTGTCTATTTGGCACCAGTTGTGTCATAGTAAAGTGTGAACCCAGGTATTCTTGCCTGAAGATGCTGTGCAGAGGGATGGAGAGAAGAAGGGAGAGCAGGAAGTGTGATGAGTACGTGAATGAGTCATGAATCACTGTTATAGAGATTCATGGGAAAAGGAATGGAACTAGGAGGAAGTAAGGGAGAGAGACTGGACAGTTTGTTGACACAGATTCAGAGATGTGGGGAGAAAAGAGGAGAAAATCAATTGATTCTGCCCACAACTCCTCACTCCGGAGACCCCTACTTGAGGGCAGCCTGGAAACCTGAACCTTCCTTTCCACTGGCTTCAGCTTTCTGTTCTCCTCTTGCTGTGTTCCTCTTGTCATTCTGAAAGTACACCACATAGGGATTTTTATTAAACGTATGTTCAGATAATCTGTTTTTCCCAGTTCCCAGGTAGAAATATAAAGACTGTGTTGGAGTCAACAAGAGAAAGTATAAACCCCCAGGACACCTCTTCCCACAGGACTGGCAAAGGCAGTTTTGGCTGTGCGAGTTATGTTGGTCCTCTGAACTGGGGAGTTTTGATTCCACTCTTCTGCATATTGCATGTCTGTGGAAAACCAGGGATAGCAAAGTCTGAAAAGTGCTCAGTTGGCAGGGAATTCTACATCCATTCAGTGTTTTCCTTTCAAACAGTTATGGTGTCAGTTAATGAAAAGGCGATTTTTATAGTGGTAGAAGTTTCATTAACGTTGGTATGGAGTTTTCTTAAATGTGGATTTTTCATTAGAATCATACTATTGAGTCTTGTAGACTATGCTGTTGTATTTCCTTCTATCAGTGTTACTAAAGAAACAAGGCCCTCTAAATACAAGTCTCTTGCCCAGGCTCTCATTTGAGAGGAGAAAGAGCTCAACTCAAACCTTGAGTCTATGACACTAAATCCCCAAACAAGGGTACTCAAACAAGGGGTTTAGACTCTCCCCACTAAACAGAAAGCAACAATGCAATGAAAAAAAGGCTGTGTGTACTTAAGAAATTCTGTTTTTTAAGCAGTCAAGAGTATGGGTCTAAGCTCAAGATACCCACAGTTTTGCTGTGGTGCAAGGTGTCATTATATAACTTCTTCCTCTTCCCGAGGATATATCTCTGTTTCCAACTGTCATTAGTAAATTGCAATTCAGATCACTATGATTGCTCTTGTGTGCTCCTTTCTCAGCCTTTCTTGGTTGAAGACCATTGTAAGTACCAACTATTTGTTGTAGTCATTTATTAGCATGTATAGAAGTGAGTACATAGGTCCCCAGAGTGAATGCCTCCTCCAAATCTTTCCTAGCACAATAGAACGGAACTGTAATGTTTTTCCAAACCTACCCAAACCACATTATTCTAGTATCTGTCTATCTTGTCACATCTCACCACCAGTATTTGCCTTTAAGAGGACATTTGCCAAAAGAATGCTGACAGAGTTCCACTCCGGCTGCCTCTCCAAACATGTTCTGTGGACACTGCAAGCACATTCTATAGTCAGGGGGTCTTATCTAGCTTTACTCCTGCACCATCTCATTTGTACTAAGGATCAAGCATCGAAATGTCAACACTAACAAAGTGATCATTCCTTCTTGTTTCATGGCCTCACGCTTCCACATTCAAAATATGCTTGCAACTACAGTCACCTCTCCTTTTTGCAGCTGGTTTCCTTTAGCTGTTTATTGTGTTCCATAGGCAGAAAGCTAAGTCGGGGCCCTGTCCTCCCTTGGAGGCTTTATCCACGCCAACCAAGCCTGCATCTCCAGGATAGCCTGGGAGTTCCTGCCCTCATCATGATTGTCATGATTGGAGAAGCATGACACTGATTCTTTATTTCAGAGATCCCAGAAGACCCCCTCGTAGCAGAGGAGTATTATGCAGATGCCTTTGATTCCTGTTCTGAAGAGAGTGAGGAGGGAGAAGAAGAAGCATTGTTCTCTGGATCAGAGGAAGAAAACAGTGAGGAGGAGCCCCAGCTTTCCTACAGAACAAACCAACAGGTACCTGCAGCTTCCCCCAAGGGAGGCTGTGGAACTGTCCGAGGTGCTGATTTGATATGGCCTTGCCCGCCGGTGCGGAGGGACTAGGATTCTTACAAAGGCTCCAAGAGATACCCTTAGTCTAGAGAATGTGGGCCATATTGATGAGGGAAGGGCTAGAACAACCTGTCCCTAGGGGGTGTTGGGGACTAGCAAATACATTCTCTGTTGTTTGTACTTTTACACTGAGAAGCACTCACATACAGCAATTGAATTAAACAATGTTAGCAGGCAGAGGGATTTTTTTTAAACTTTTGAACTGAGTCCTGTCCTCCCATTGTTCATCAATTTGCTCGAGAGGGCCCAGTAGCATCTACATTGTAAGACTTGTTGTTACTGTGTTTGGCATATTGAATACGTCATGGGGAGCTTGCCAGGCTTTGCTGAGTGGGCGAGATACTCTCAGTAGCTTGCCGGGCTCTCCGAGAGGGGCAGAGGAATTGAACCTGGTCAGCCAGATTGGCCACGTGCAAGGCAAAAGCCTTACCCTCTGTGCTATCACTCCAGTCCTTTTAGAATTTTTCAACTTAATTTTTAAGAAAGTATTGAATCACCATGAGCTACCAAGTTACAAAGTTATTCATAATTTAGCTTCAGTGTTCCAACACCAATTGCTTCACCAGTGTCCTCCCTCCCCTGGCCAGGCATACTCCCATCAATATGGCCAGTTTCCCTACCAGGCACTTTTTCCCTTTTCTCTTTTCCTTTTAGGCACTGTGGTTTGCAGTACTGTTACTGAAACAGTATCATGCTTTACCTCCTTTCAGTAACCAGTTATCATCCAGAGTGACCTCTTCTCCTATCGTTGTCATAGTGTTCTCTTCTCTCTCTTAACCTCTAAGCCAGTTCTCCTGCCCTTTGTTTCTATCGCCTTTGGGAATTATTCTTCTGCAATGTTTCATTATATCCTGCAAATTTAGTGAGATCTTCTGTGTCTGTTCCCAGAGAGAGATTTTTAAACACAGATACTTTTATTTCTGGTGTTTATATTAGAGTCACATTTATGTTATACAAATTAAATTTAGGGATGAGACCCAGAGATTCTGGACCTTAGTACATGTTCTTTTTGGCTCTTTCCAGACTTGGGAGGGGTCCATCCTCCATATAGCATGGAAGACAGGCCCTGGCCATAGGACTCTCTCCTTATGGCTCCATCTGGGCCACAGACCCAGAGAAGCCCTGGTGTGGAATATGTCTCTGGGATATGTGTCTGTAGAAGAGGGAAGGAAAGATCAAGATCTTGTGAAGGGATGGGTAGGTCCCTCTTGGTAGATTGCTCTTCTGTGTCATTTTTTTCTGAGGTTATAACCTGGTAACGTTTCCAGTCCTAAATGGCCGGAAGGCTCAGAAGCTTTGAATTTAGAACCAGTAACTCATAAAACAGACGTCAATTCAAAAGCTCTCAAATCAATGGAAATGCAATTCGGGGAGATTATTTTTGGAATGAAGAGAAGGCCAGTGTGCATTCCACTTACAGATTTGTATTGAAGACTAAAGAATACATGATAAAAGGAACTAAAACCAGTAAGGAGCATTCTCAGATCCTACATAGGGAAGGAGGGAAGGCCCAGGAGAAGAGAGGCAGAATGAGATAGAGATGGGGCAAAGTAGAAAAAGGATGAAAAAGGGAAGGAGGAAGAAAAAAAAGAAAGAGACATTGAGGAGCTAAAACTTAAGAGAGAATTAATCTTTAATTTTTTAAATTAGGAAACATTTCAAATCAAAATTTTAGTCATTCATAGCACAATCTAAAATGTTTTTAATACATTAAAATGGACTCAAATAACCACACAAATAAAATATGAGGCAGATACTACCTTTTATGGCAGATATGGCAAATCGAACTTGCTATTCTTCTAAGAAGGTCCTGTTGTTAGAACATGGCTTTGGAAATCCAACTGCCTGGATCTGAGCCTGAGCTTTGTCAGGTGTGGGTTGTGTGATCCTGTGTACGTTTCTAAACTCTACTCTGCCTCAGTGTTCTGAACTGTAAAACGGGAAGATAGGGCCAGAGAGAGAGTACAGGGATTAAGACACTTGCTTGCCATACTCACGGCAGAACCCAGTTTGCTCCCTGGCACGGCATATAATCCCCAGAGCACAGCTGTGGTCTCTGAGCACTGTAGCACTGTCCACTTTAGCACTGTCCTCCCATTGTTCATCGATTTGCTCGAGCAGGCCCAGTAACGTCTCCATCATGAGACTTGTTGTTACTGTG